>WWPM01024254.1:0-25724 GCA_023279145.1 Glomeris maerens | reverse complement strand
TTTGTAATGGAGTACTTGAGATCCGAACAAGATTTGCTTATTCAAAGCCTGGACGCTTTGGAAGCTTTCGTCAACGAGAGCCTTCCTAAAGGTTCTGAATCCGAAACGCAATTACAAAATGCAATTTTGGGATCTACAGTAAGCTCCTTGAAAAACACATTAAATGGCGCCTTTTTAATCATTACAACTACGGCACCGATTGTGTCCTGTGAGAAATTAAATCGGTACTTTAATAAGGCCTATTCTCTCGCGACTACCCTCGTTGGATATTTGTTTGAATGGGGAGTGTTTGACTCACTCCCAGATTAGATTCCTGCTTGATGTGCTATGCCTTGTATTTCAGATGTTAAACTTGCAATGTAATGACTTGAATCAATTGTGAATTGTTAAGTGTTATTATTCCTGAGTACTGTAGGCAATAAAACCATACTGATACAACTGAGTGTCTTTGTTAAAGTACCGGTATATTAGTAGGCGTTGTTCCTTTATTCGTCTTCCGGAAAATGCTTAATCACCGATTAATTTGTAAATGCACGAGAAATTTGAACACCGTATTAACTTTAATATGGGAATTTGCAGGAACATAACAGTCTATGAAACCTCATGTAATTGTAGAGACAATAATTTGTGACGTTTAAAAGTATTTTGGAAATGCAGCCAGTACAAAGATCCAGAAACATTGCGTGAAATGAATTAAATGCGTGTCATATTATTGTCTGGTATGTGCATTCATTTATTATAGGAATACAACAAAATATTGTACAGGCCTACCGGGTCGTGGCAACAGTAAAAACATTGAAAGTTGAAAAAGTTAAGCAGTATGATAGTTTTCAATGAAGAAGGAAACTCCTTTGCTCATAAGGTAAAACACAGACGTGTTCTTTTATTTTGCCGACTAGTTTCTGCTTTCCTAAATCTCAATTTCAATGTATTGAAATAGCATATTAAACTTGATAGCAGAATGCTGAATCATTCTCCCATTACGAACAAGTGCACTAACATATTTTTCCTATACTATAATATCACCAAAGAGAGAAGGAACACTGGGTGGAGAGTATTTCGTTTATCCCGCCCTCTTTCTACAAATTAACCAATTGAAGCAGAGCGTATTTTTTCGCTTACTTCTTCCTGGTACGAGTATCAGTTCTGATGTTTTCTGAAACGTTAACCCTACTGTACATAACTGCAATTGTAAACGTGTTAAAAACACAGCGAATGGGGACACATAGCGTTTTCTGCACGTGTTCTCCTCAATTTTAGTGGTTTTTGCCAAATATTATAGGGAAGCTTCGCATGCAAGCGTGATCGTCTGAACACAGCCGCCATTTTGAAATGTCCTGCTAGGTTTACTCTTTTACCAGGAGAATGTAATCTACACAGACAGACCGCCATTGGCTGGAATTTATCCACTCCCAGTGTTCCTTCTCTCTTTGGTGATGTTATAGTTAGGAATACGGTAAAAATTAGGTATGGCGAGCAACGCTACACCTGCACCAGTGAAAGATGAACCATGGGAGGGGCTAAAAATTACCCAATCAGCAAAGCTGCTTATGCATTAGTTTAGCCAGGTGCTTTCCTCTTTGAAAACAAGATGGCGGCCTATCATGCATCTTCCTGCGAGTCCACGCAGTGGTCCAGGAAAGAGGAAGCGCATATGCGCGATTGCATTTGATTGGTTTGTCCAGTTAAAAGGGCGGGGCAAAGATCTGAAATACCATGCCTGTGGTTCTACTCTGGCTGGTGTAAGTATAGATGGCGCCACTGCGTGGAACTCTTTTGCTGTGGTGACGGACGGACACCAAAGCAAGCTTATAAAAACGTGAAAAAAAGCAAACCCGAACTGTTAGAATTTGGACCAATAATGTGCTTATTTTGCTGAAAACATGACCAGATGTAATGTTAATTCCTCCTTCAAAGTGCGCCAGGGTTTTATTTCCAGAGTTCTATTTACCTTTATAGCGAACTTTTGTGCAATAATTCACTTTCAGTGGATGTAAAACTCAAATAATATTGCCATAAACATAGGGTGCAGAAATAAAATTTGAAGGACGGATATATAAATTAAAAGTCAGGTGCTACATCTAGTTTTATTACAGGGTTCCGCGTGAGTGTTGGCAAGACGGTAACAACATTAAATTGTCATGCAAATACATGGATGTTTGCACAATGCATCTGTATGATTTACTATACTTCCAACAGAGAGACGCCCTATTCTTCTCGGTATATAATGAGACAAACTAAGCGTAGTTACATACAGTGCCTGGAGTTTTGCTACGACAATGTTAATCCTTTGCGTAATCATCGCCTGTTTATCAGCGGCCCTTGTGAATTCACAAGACACAACTCCTAGCCCTGTAAGAGATTCACTTCATAAACTAAACAATAGCATTGCTGCTGCAATAGAGTCTCAATGTTCCAGCGCAGTGAAAACGTTGACGGAAGATCAAATGGACATTATAATACAGAACATGACATCTGAAGTAGATTCGTTTAAGAATAAGTTAGACGATTTGGCAAAGTTTTTCAATGCCAGCATTCACAAAGGATCTAACCCTAAATACATATCACTAGTTTTATGGCTGAGTTCGAATATATTCAACTTAAAAAACCCTCTGACAATCTTGGTTTCAAACAAGCCAGCTTTTAAACAGTTTAGGAGCTGTAAAATGGTAAAAAATTTCCTTCGTCGTTACTTTGATATGGCCTTATCGGACGCGGATTTAGTCGATTACAACCTGTCTTCTTTGGGAAAGTATCACCCACTCCCAGATGTTTTTATATAATACCTACCACTAAACTTTAATATGCACTACGTTTGATATGTGTAATGCTTGGGATTTCGGATGTTAAATAATGTAGTTTATTTTCTGGATTGATGTGTAACATGTTGCTAGGCGTCATCACTAGAGGGCACCACGACACTAGCCTAGAACAACAAAGCCGCCATTACGATCTCACTGGTCTACTAAGTTGTGTCTGACACACTGATTGTCGCTCTTTAATGCATAATGTACCCAACACGTCAGAGATGTGGGCAATAAAGACATACTGGTGTAACTGACAGTATCATTAAAGATTGTGGAGGATTATGAGCTGACTTGATATAAGAGATTACTGTTAACTCCGTTGCTCATGTATAGTATCAGGAACGGTTTTCGGAAACGATTTCGTCGGCACTTTCGGTACGTGTGGAAGGAACGGTACGGAACAGTTAACTCGTTTAATGAACAACTGAGCTGTAGTTAACAACTTTTACAAGTTTCGATATTGAAGAGAACACTAACGATGGGAATACAAAACTCATTAATTTTAAAACAGCGTCTCCATTAAGCATACGCTCGGACAAGCGTGCGCATGATCTCGCCTTTTACTGACTGACATCCTTCTCATTGCTCTATCTATTTATACTCTTTCCCATTGGCCCCGGTTGATCTGGAGAACAAAGGAGGTTCGGTGCAGGTTCGGTTCGGGTTCGGGTTGGGTTACTTAATACCCTTTAAGGTAATCGAGAAGCTAATTGTAGTTGTGTTCACACACAGTATCCTGTTCACAATTATGCCATGCTGTGATCTTGTCTT
Organism: Glomeris maerens; assembly: GCA_023279145.1. NCBI lineage: Eukaryota > Metazoa > Arthropoda > Diplopoda > Glomerida > Glomeridae > Glomeris > Glomeris maerens. Next base: position 22,146 of record WWPM01024254.1, on the reverse strand, counting down.
CACATAACTTGGAAGATTTTGCCCCTCCCATCGCTTTCATGACACTATTTACAAATGCAATTCTGAATTGCCTTGTTCAACCAATAAGATCTATACATAAGCGTAGGTACGGCTAAATGTGACAAACAATGTTCTGGAAAGTGGATACCTAAAACAACGTGCATTCAAAGCTTGTTATTGAGTTTTAACTGTCCATTCAAAAATGCTATTGGATTCACATAAATGACCACTTAACTGTAAATTGTAAAATTTGCAAAGCCGGTGAGAGATTTTATGTTAATCCATTAAATTACAGAAAGTTTTTTGAAATTCCTTTGAAGAGCTTTGAAGAGATACTTCAATTACTATATCAGTGGTAACAATAAACATGCTGTGAGCTGTGGCAAGATGCCAACATTTTATAGCAAAAGCAACCAATATCAAAGGCGGCAATAATATTGCCCTGCCATAAAAATGTTGGATGTTTGCACAAACTCAGAACTCATTCCATCAAAGTCGGCATACAATGACGTCTGTATGATTTATACTTCTTCTAGGTATATAATGAGCAAAACAAGAAGAAGCTGCTACATTCAGTACTGCCTGAAGTATACATTGATATCACAATGTCAATCCTCTGCGCACTCTTTGCCTGTTTATCAGTCGGCCTTGTGAATTCACAAGTCACAACTTCTCGCCCAAATCTAGATTTCTTTCATTTACTAAACCAAACCATTGCTTCTACAATGGAGACTGTATGTTCCATCTCAGGGGACATATTGAATAAAAATCAAATGGAATTTTTAATGGAGTACTTGGGATCCGAAAAAGATTTGCTTATTCAAAACCTGGACGCTTTGGAAGCTTTCGCAAAGGAGAGCCTTCCTAAAGGTTCTGAATCTGAAACGCAATTGCAAAATGCAATTTTGGAATCTACAGTAAGCTCCTTGAAAAACACATTAAATGGTGCCTTTTTAATCATTATAACTACGGCACCGATTGCGTCCTGTGAGAAATTACATGGGTACTTTAATGAGGCCTATTCTCACGCGGCTACTCTCGCTGGATATTTGGTTGAATGGGGAGTGTTTGACTCACTCCCAGATTAGATTCCTGCTTGATGTGCTATGCCTTGTATTTCAGATGTTAAACTTGCAATGTAATGACTTGAATCAATTGTGAATTGTTAAGTGTTATTCCTGAGTACTGTAGGCAATAAAACCATACTGATATAACTGAGTGCCTTTGTTATGGTACTTTATTCGGCTTCAGGAAATTTAAATGCTTAATCACCGATTCATTTGTAAAAGCATGAGAAATTAGAACACTGTATTAGCTTCCTAATGGGAAGTTGCAGAAACATAACAGTCCCATAATTGTAGAGACAATAATTTGTGACGTACCTAAAGGACCTTAAGTCATAAACTTGTAAATTATTACAATGACAACTTGAAAGTTTGATAAAAACAGTATATTTGAAGAATACGAGGTGTGTTAGAAAAGAAATGAGACTGGCAATACTGCGAGTGATCTGGCAATGCCATGATGTTCTACTTGTGCAGGCCTGTGTGTTCATCCCTTCCAGATGCTCAGTCCGAGTTTCAGCTCGATACATCCATTGCGTGATTTTTGAGAGTATTGTAACAAAGGAACATTACAAATGGGTAAAATTCAGATAATCTGCATGAAGTAGGAATTTTAAGTCCTAAGAAGCCCTAACGGGTTAAACCCAGAAAATCACAATGTACTCAGGTGAGAACGCATTTTTTAAGTGTACTCATCTGAGTACAATGGGAAATAATGGGTTCATGAAACCCAAATTCAAACTTATATTACATAACCGCTAATGAACATTTTTTTATAAGGATAATAACCCATATTAAAATATAATTAAATTGATTATAGTTATTAGAACTAAATTTTGAGTGATTGCAACTTAAAAACTGTCTAAATTACCAATTTAATTACCAACTATAAGTTTTTGTTCAGACCGACATCTGCGGGTGACTTGTGGCTGAGCCTGCATTTTACCCAAAATTTTCAATTGACACTATATGTAAAACAAATTATGTACCACTTTTCCATTCCAACCCAATGGTTTTATTACTAACGCTCTAGTATTGATGGCTGTGCCGCGCAACATCATTAAATGAATCAGTAATGTTTGCTAGGCGCACGTATGTAAAACAGATGTGATGTCTGGACAGCGTCATACAGACGCCATTTTGTGAATTGTTACAATTTTAAAAACTTTGATCTTGTCTTCATATATTTCTCATCAAATTTCATTGATGATCATTTTAGGAATTGACTTGATTTCCCAAATTACTCAATTCTCTATGTTTAAACTAAAAATGTATCGTTATTGAAATTATAGTTCAAAAAAATCGGTTATATTCAAATAAATAACTACAAACATTCACAGAGGGACCTAGTTTTAAAAAAGCAGCTTTTCATGAATACAGTGTGTCCGAAACAAAAAACCCCACATTTTTAATTATCAATAACTTTGCGAAAACTTTATAGAAATTCACCAAATTTGGCAACAATATACCTGAGTGTATTTGACATATTAGTGCAGAATTACAGTGATGGAAGTCTTTAATGTGAATCGAATAAAATGCACAAAGTTTTTCAAAAGTCCTTCAGGAACTTTGTAGACACGCTCCACCATATTTGTCGGCATCACTGTTGGTACTAAACATGCTGTGAGCTATATGGAAAGATGCATAATTTTTTTTTTGAAAGCAGCCAACTGCAATCGTGGTTACAACTTTATCCTATCACTGAAATGCTGAATGTTTGCACGCATTACAAATTTATTTCCCTACAACACGGCATAATGACGTCTGTATAATAAACTATAGTTTAAACCAAGAGACGCCCTATTCTTCTAGGTATATAATGAGACAAACTAAGTGTAGTTACATACAGTGCCTGAAGTATATTGCTACCACAATGTCAATCCTCTGGGCAATCATTGTCTGTTCATCAGTGGCCCTTGTGAAAGCAGAAGACACTCCTGGCCCTATAGCAGATTCACTTCAAAAACTTGCCAATAGAATTGATGCTGCAGTAAAGTCTATATGCAATTCCGACTCATTGAAAGTATTGGACGAAGCTCATTTTGATATTTTAGTACAGAACTTAACATCTGAAGTATATTCGTTCAAAGATAAGCTAGACGATGTGGCAAAGTTTGCCAATGCCAGCCTTGCCAACGTTTCTGATCCTGCACTCTATTTAACATATTTAACGTTCTCTTCAAACGTATTTCGCTTTACAAACCCTCTGATCTTCTTCCTTAATAAGGTAATCTCTTTGAAACCGTCTGGGAGCTGTGGAATAGTTAAATTTTACTTTTCTTTCGGCATGTTTTTTGCCGGAATGAACGTGGATATGGTAGAGGGCACCTTCGCTGCTTTAGAAAATTTTCTCACACTTCCAACTATTTTTCCTAGTGTAGCAACCACTATAGAGCCCAGCCCTCAGTATGCTCTCAAGTTTGATGTGTAATGCCTGGTATTTCATATGTTAAACTTACAATGTATCGACTTGAATTGTGCATTGTAAAGTGTTAGTCCTAAGTACTGTTGGCAATAAAAGCATACTGATATAACTGACAGTGTCATTCATTTGTTATATAGCATTAGACCCTTTTCATACGAGACACTCGGTGTATGGCCACGGCATTTTGAGAGACACGAGAGACACGCGACTCAATGGGAGCATTCACACGGCGCTTCAGTCTCCATTGCCGCTGCATTCTGCGCCGCGTTGGTGGCTTTCTCCTCGAGTTGGCCGTACACTTGCATATGGCTCAGACACTTTTAACATACAGTCCTGTGAGTGCTTTCACACGGTACATGCACACCATTTCGAGATGCTTTCGTTCGTTTACCATTTTTCGACAAAAATTTATTCGAAATACAATTACCGGATTTTGTTGGTATTTTTCCACATAGTTGTCATTACGTTCTATGCAGGTTTTGAGACGTGTCACAAGCTTTATTATGCTCTCCGCAAAGAATTCTCACGCCATCCCCTTTTTCCAGTTCAGGGCCTCTTTCTCGCCTCTTCATCAGTTGAAAATTTTTCCCCACTAATGTGAGTCTTCAGGGAGGTGAAAAGATGAAAGTCTGAAGGCGCCAAGTCAGGAGAATATGCGGGGTGGTTCAACATATCCAATGCAAATGTCCCAAAAATATCAACAGGTGTTTTTGCAATAAGGAACCTGATGACACGTTCCACACATTCGGCGGGATTTTTTTCGACACACTTTACACGAATGGTCACTACAAGAGGACTTTTAGTACTAATAAGGATCACTTGTGCTCGTTGTGATCAGGAGACCCAATCCTACAGATCAGTGTTGCCGAATTTCGGATAAAAATAATCCCCAGAACAAGAATGCAACAGTACTCCTACTTTGTGGACATGCCTCGTATATTCACATGTTAACGATTGTATTTTTTATCATATTTATTATGTATTTCATTCAATCCACAAATAAAAGTTTCATAGCAGCAACAAAACGCCGTTTTCAATGACAACACCACCCCTCGCATTCCAAGCTTGTACAAATGGCCAGTAGGGGCCAGTGGGGGAGCTACGCATGCACGAAGGTTAATACACAGGGCATATACGGCGTGGCACACTCTAACCTATTCATCCACTCTTGGTTAAACCCAGAAAACCCCAATATACTCAGGTGAGAAGACAGTTTTTTAAGTGCACCGTCAAGTGGGATGAAGGCGATCAAATTTTTGAGTTTTCTTTGTAAAACACCCATTATTTTTGAAGTAAAATTTATGGAAAAAATAATTTAAACTCTGTCACGTTTTGCAATGAATATCGCGCAATGGTGTTACAAATTCGTTAATTATTTCTATTTTTTTAAAATAACAAATGTGATCGGCTTCACCCTATATAGCGGGGTGAACAGATGTGATGTCTGGACCGTGTCATACCAACGTCATTGTGTGAAATGTTACAATTCTGACCGACTTCGTTAATAATACAAACGATTTGAAACCTTCTGGGACCTGTGGAATAGTAATAACTTACTTTGGTTTCAGCATGTTGTCAGCCAGACCGAACGCGATAAAATGGATAGCAACTTGGCTGTTTTAGGAAATTTCATCACACTTCCAGCTATTTTTCCTACCAAAGCAACCACTATAGGGCCCAGCCCTTAGTATGCTCTCAAGTTTGATGTGTAATGCCTGGTATTTCATATGTTAAACTTGCAATGTATCGACTTGAATTGTGCATTGTAAAGTGTTAGACCTAAGTACTGTTGGCAATTATAATTATTAGAACTAAATTTTGAGTGATTGCAACTTAAAAACTGTCTAAATTACCAATTTAATTAACAACTGTAAGTTTTTGTTCAGACCGACATCTGCGGGTGACTTGTGGCTGAGCCTGCATTTTACCAAAAATTTTCAATTGATACTATATGTAAAACAAATTATGTACCACTTTTCCATTCCAACCCAATGGTTGAAATTAATAAAACCCTAGCAGAGATTGCTGTGCCACGCAACATCAGTAAATTAACCAGTAATGTTTGTTCCAGGTGCACGTACGTAAAACAGATGTGATGTCTGGACGTACAGTGTCATACAGACGCCATTGTATGAATTGTTACAATTCTTTATAACTTTGATCATATCTTGATATATTTCTTATGAAATTTCATTTGTCATCATTTTAGGAACTGACATGATTTTGAAATTAATCAATTCTCTGTGTAAAATAAAAATGTATCGTTATTGAAATTATAGTTCAAAAAATCGGTTATATTCAAATAAATGAATACAAACATTCACAGAGGGACCTCATTTAAAAAAACCTTTTAAAATCACGTTTTACAAATGCACAAAAAAAATAAAAATAATTTGCACCCATTTAAGATGTATTTGTGTAGCGAAACAAAACAGATGTATATACTGATGCGCCCCTCGTTTTCCTTTGCAGGTGTTGCAAATTGTTGTAAATTTTAAATGGGTGCAAATTATTGTTAAATTTTTAACGCATTTGTAAAACGCATTTTAAGTTGTTTAAAGCTTTTTCAAGCGTCCCTTGAAATCTCTGTACCAGTCGCTTATGCGACAACCCCCTGGGTTGTGCTTATACTCGCCAACGCAGCATCCGTTACGGACCGGTCCACTGCTGTGCGGGGAGGGGGAAAATGAAACGTTGGATGCTTGGTGTGTTGTCAAGAATGGATGAATCCATAATTTATTGTAAATGGTGTTGAGAACAGGAAACAAACTACGGATACGGTTTTTCACTTGGACCGTGAGCTTTCCGGAAGTTTTGAGAAAGATAGGCACAACCCAACGCCGCTAGGTGGCGCTGCGGACTACAAATACCGATCGTGTACCGATCATGTACCGAATTGCGGGATGACTTCGCGCAGCTGCTCTGTTGGTATGACACATGCTGATATAGTTATATGGGAAGACGTAAAACATTTTATTGCGAAACCAGCCAATTGCAAAGATGGTAGCAACATTTTCCTGTCCAGGTAATGTTGGATATTTGCACACATTAAGAATTTATTTCCTCACAGCATGGCATATTGAAGTCTGTACGATTAACTACTTTAAACCAAGAGCCGCCCTATTTTTCTAGGTATAAAATGAGACAAACTAAGTGTAGTTACATACAGTGCCTGAAGTATATTGCTACCACAATGTCAATCCTCTGGGCAATCATTGTCTGTTCATCAGTGGCCCTTGTGAAAACAGAAGACACTCCTGGCCCTATAGCAGATTCACTTCAGAAACTAAGCGATAGCATTGCTGCTGCAATAGAGTCTCAATGTTCCGGTGCAGTGATAATGTTGAATGCAGATCAACTGGACATTATAATACAGAACATGACATCTGAAGTAGATTCGTTCAAAAATAAGCTAGACGATTTGGTAAAATTTGTTAATGCCAGCCTTCCCAAAGTTTCTGATCCTGCATTCTTGTTAGTAGTTTTATTGACAAATTCAAACGTATTTCACTTGAAAGTTCCTCTGACAGTCTTGGTTAAAAAGATATCAGCTTTGAAACAGTCTGCGAGCTGTGGAGAAGTAAAAGATATCCTTTATAACAACATTGATGTAGCCTTATCGATCGTGCATTTAGTCGATATCAACTTGGCTTCTGTAGGAAATTTTCTCCCGCTTCCAGATATTTTTCCGACAATAGCAACCACTATGGGGCCCAGCCCTTAGTATACTCTGAAGTTTGATGTGTAATGCCTGGCATTTCGGATGTTAAACAGTTTCTTGAATTGTGCATTGTTATAACTGTTATTCTGGAATGATATATGGGCAATAAAAACAGTATCATTGATTGAAATGTTGTAACTTTTTCCATACTCTATTTTGAATGTGCATGCCACTATTATTCTTCCGAATTGCTTTGTTGAAGACGGTCATGCATTTGGATGGGGGCAGGGATTGGTCTTATTTCAGGGAATAGACCCCATGAACGCAACATATTCTATGAGCTTTCTATCAATAAAGGTGTCTTTTCTCCCCTTTGCTCGTATAATACGAGGGCAGAACGAAAAGTAATGCCTGTTTGCCTGTAACCTTTTTAGTTTGTGACCGATTTTAAAAATTCTTTCACAGAATGAAAGTTTCATATGTGTAGCACACGGGACAATGTTCACTTTTCGACATATTACCCTTTATACCCACGCACACGCGTCAAAGATGAACAAGTTTTTTATTCCGTCAGCGAAGAAGTCTACTGACTGCAAGTGTGCCTGGGTTTTGCGATGCGCGTGTGGCCTGGCTTTGCCATGTTGCAGGATCGCCTGAAGCCCTGGGTGAACATGGCTCACACATGCCCGCAGTTCCCCAAGCTTGAGGAACACCTCAAGGGGCAGAGATTCACTGGGGATGATGAGGTCAAGGCAGCAGTTCACAAGTGGTGCCACGATCAGTCGGTAGTCGTCTTCGTCAACGACAGAATAAAAAACTTGTTCATCTTTGGCGTGTGCGCGTGAAAAAAAATGGGACTATGTCGAAAAGTGAACATTGGCCCGTGTGCTGGACATATGAAACTTTCATTCGGTAAAAGAATTTTTAAAATCGGTCAAAAACTGAAAAAGTTACAGGCAAACAGGCATTACTTTTCGTTCTAAACTCTCGTATGAACGCCTAGGTGTTCTATTTTATTCACCAACTAGTTTCGGTCTGTACAAACCATCATAGGGGTAAAGAGTTCCTACAATTGTTCTACCATATCAGATTACGAATAACAGTAACCCGAAGGTTTTCAGCAATTATCTCAGCATTTAAGAAAATCACCCAACATACTGTCAACAACCAGTCAAATGCTGAGTAATAACCTGTATTCATGAAATTAACTCATCTTAAATATGACTGTCTTGAAATTAAGCCGGGTTCTTCACCTGTTCAAGGACACTGTATTTTTCGAATTTTCAGTACAACCAACAATGGTCATAACACACGTCTCACAAAAACATTTCATACTACATAATTCAGTCATTTCCTATTTGCATCATTGGTCACGACTTGATTACTTTGGCTCTAGTAAAGATGGCAATGCCACGCAACAGCAATAAATCAAGCAGTAATGTTTGTTAGGTGCACGTATGTAAAACAGATGTGATGTCTGGACAGTGTCATGCAGGCGTCATTAATCCGTCATTTTATGTTTTGGCCAATAAAAACTTTCTAAAGCTGCTTCTTTATAATTTGGTTCCAGTGGGATTATTAATAACGTCACAGATGTCTAGGCTAATTTCTAAGTTCAATTTTTCCCAAAATATTCCAGAATAATTATGGGTGTCCTGATAATACAAGGCATGTCCACAAAGTAGGAGTACTGTTGCCTTCTTGTGCTGGGGGACTTATTTTACCCAAAGTTTGGCAACACTGATCTGTAGGCCTGGTTCTCCTGATCACAATGAGCACAAGTGGTCCTTATTAGTACTAAAAGTCCCTTTGTAGTGACCATTCGTGTGAAGTAGGTCGAAAATAATCCTGCCAAATGTAAATTAATTGTGTGGTGTCATCAGGTTTCTTGTTACGAAAGAAAAAACACCTACCGAAATTTTTGGGGCATTTGGATGGGACATTTTAAACACAAGAGGCTCTGAACTGGAAAAAGGAGATGGCGGTAAAATATTTTGAGGGGGGCATAAAAAAAACTTGTGATACGGCTCAAAACCTGCATAGAACGGAAAGGCAACTACGTGGACAAATAGCTCACATATATACCAACAAAATCCAGTAATTGTATTTTAAATAAAATGTCTCTTAAAAAAATATAAAAATCTAGTACTCTTACTTTCTGTACATGCCTCGTATTTTTCTTTTTAAGATTTGCTTTACAATCAAAGTATACAAATTTAGATCAGAATTTTATCAAAATAGAACCGATGTTACTTGGATCTAAATGTTACCTAACTACCATTTTCCACTTATTCAAATCTCATGTGTAAACCACAAACTTCACATCGATATCAATGTTGGTACTATGGAAAGATGTAACATATTTTATTACGGAAGCATCCAATTGCAAAGTTAGTAACAACATTATCCTGTCATGAAAATGTTGGATGTTTGCACACATTGAGAATTTATTTCCTCACAGCATGGCATTTAATGATGTCTGCATGATTAACTACTTTAAAGTAGACTCCCCATTCGTCTAAGTATATATTGAGACAACCCAAGGGTTGCTACATTCAGTGTGTGAAGTATTGCTACCACAATGTCAATGATCTGTGCAATAATTGCCTGTTTATCAGTCGCCCTTGTGAATTCACAAGACACAACTGGTCAAACTGTACGAGAATCATTTCAGAATCTAAATCGTAGCATTGTAGCTGCTGTAAAGTCTGTATGTTCCCGCTCAACGGAAAGTTTGGACGAAGATAAAATGTACATTATAATACAGAACGTGACATCTGAAATAGGTTCGTTCAAAAATAAGCTAGACGATTTGGAAATGTTTGCCAATGCCATTCAGACTAATGTTTCTGACCGTGAAAGCAAATTGCGCGTTTTGGGTTCGAGCATACGGCACTTGAAAATCCCTTTGAACGCCCTGGTTTCGAGAGTAACAGCTATTGAACTGTTTGGGGACTGTATTAAAGTAAATGATATCATTTCTGCCAACATGAATATTGCCTTTTATTTTGTGGATCCCTTTGTGGATACCTTTGATGACACCGTGGAATCTTTGGAGAAGTTTGAGCCACCAGTGGATCCAGAAGACACCACTCCTCTAACTGTACGAGAGTCACTTCATAAACTCAACCATAGCATTACTTCTGCAATAGAGTTCGAATGTACCGGCGAATCGATGACTTCAAGATATTTGACTTCACGTCAAATTAACACGATAATACGGAACATGACATCTGAAATAGGCTCGTTCAATAATTCCCTAGATGAATTGGAAAAGCTTGCCAATAGTTCAGAAAAAACAGACATAATTCTCATTTTGAGTGAGAGCATACAAAATTTGCAACTCCCTCTGACGGAGATGGTTTCAAAAATATCATATTTCAATCAAACAGGGGCGACCTGTAATCAAGTAAAATATATTCGTCTTATCAACTTAGAGCAGACATTTTCTTTGGTGGATACCGTTGATAAGGCCTTGGTTACTTTGGGCCTCCAAAATGATTGTTGTACTACACCGACCATCGAAGAGCCCTTCGATTAGTACGCATCAAAGTTTTATGTGTTATGCCTGGTATTTCAGATGTTAAACTGTTATATTTGCAATGTAGTGACTTGAATTGCACATTATTGTAGTGTTTTTCACGAGAGTTGTGGGCAATAAAATCATACTGGTACAAATGAGAGTGTCATTCGTTCTTTATTCTCCTCACAACATTTGTTTCTTTTTTGCCTAAGCCACAACCCACACCCTTTTTCATCTCACCCTGCCATTTTATAACCTTTACCCCATGCTACTTTACATGTGCAAGCCCCTTACATTCTTGGCCCCTGACTAACTGGGAACTCAGTGTCGTATGTGTAATGTCTGTCAGCACGTGCGACATTCATGGTGGTCCTGCAGGAATGCGTCTTACTCTTCCATGGGAAAACGGGACCTTACTGGTCATTGCGTAATAGTTACAATGAAATTCCATTAACTTTTTGACTGCCCTTCATAAAGATATTTTTTCATGAAATTTATTATTTAATTGCAATAGTAATTCATTGAAGGGCTGCAAATTCATGTGATTGTCGCATCACGACTGCTTCTGCAATCAAGCAATTGTGCATTTACAAACAAAGGAAATCGACTCGATGCGTTTCATTTACCAATAAATACGCATATGCTTGTATGTAAAAAAATGTTAAATTGTTTTGTAATAATGATAGTTCTACATATAATTTAAAATTAAAATAAGAAATACAGAGGAATCTTCGTTTCTGATTGCCTCGATTTCTGAATGGCTCAGAATACGAACAACACTTTTGTGAGTGGTAATACTGTAATACGGTGTTATTAAGGCATGAATATGGTGCAAAAGAAAAATATGCAAAATTGTTGCTCGTATTCCAAACTCAATATCCAAACATGTGGTAGACATTATGTCCATGGTCGACAGTCAGCCACAATGTTTTACTGCCTGCCTAACCAATAAAATAACACAGTATGTCTGGAAACCCTGCAGGTTTAAGTCCGTGTTTAGTGTACGGGTAATTTAATTGCATATTATTTATTGCTATTGCCACATTTATGCCACTTCACTAGCAAATCGAAATTGTAATTTCAAAAGTGTATTTTATCGGATATTCATAAAATTAAACCCATGTCGAACTGTAGCCAGTCTCGAAAATAAGTCGGGTTCTTCGCCTGCTCAAGAATATCGTATATTTTTCGAATATCGGTACAAACATTTTAATTTAACTACTTATTTCTTATTCCCAACCTTGGTCTGAAATAATTATGCCTTTGACACTTATATGACAGTATTAATGAATGAAATTCTGAATTGCACTGATCAATAAATATGTAGGTAGGCCAATACTTAAGCATGGCTAAATGTAATTAAAGGTGGACATGTAAAACAATGTGTTGGGTGACTGAAAAAGTGTGCAAATGAATATTAAACAAGTTGCATGGAATTTACCTCTAAAATCTCATGTAATCTAACATTCATCATTAGTGTTTTGGCCCATAAAAACCCTCAAATTATAAGGATCCTTATAATTTTAATTCAAGGTTTATTAATGACTGTGAGAAGAATTGTTTCATATCTATTTATTTATTTCCTTTATTTCCACCCTCCCTGGAGGGATTGAAAGAGGTTACATACAATGATGAAATAATTGATAAATACATAGGCATGTCCACAAAGTAAGAGTAATGTTGCCTTCATGAGCTGGGGGATTTTTTAACCTGAAATTTGGCAACACTGAACTGTAGGCTTGGTTCTCCTGATCACAACGAGCACAGGTGGTCCTCATTAGTACTAAAAGTGCCCTTGTAGTGACCTTCGGCGCAAAGTATGTCGAAAAAAAATCCCGCCGAATGTGAAGCGCGCGGTGTCTTATTGCGGCAGGGAAAACACCAACTGAAAATTTTGGGGCATTTGGATGGGACATTTTAAACCTCACCACATATTCTCCTGACTTGGGGCCTTCAGACTTTCATCTTTTCACCTCCCTGAAGACTCACGATAGTAGGAACAAATTTTCAACTGACGAGGAGGCTTGTGACGCGGGTCAAAACCTGCATAGAACGGAAAGACAACAATGCGGAAAAATAGCTTACATATATACCAACAAAATCTGGTAATTATATTTTGAATAAATTGTCTCTTAAAAAATATATAAATCGATTATCGTTACTTTGTGGACATGCCTCTTAAACGAAACGACTGCTTCTTCTCCCCATGACAAAAATCGTTTTGCGCCATGCACGTACGTCACATATCTGTTTAGTCCCTTGCTATTACCTAATAATTACTTAATTTTGAAGATCTGTTCTCAACTTGTTAACAGTTTTTTTACCCATTCCATCTAAACTTAATTTTCCTTTTATCCTCCCATTACCCTGCACCACCCCAAAACATTCCCATTTATGTTCTAATGTCTCTACAAGTAACTTGGATGCTGTCTTGATATATTTCTTATCAAATTTCATTCATCATCATTTTAGGAACTGACATGATTTCCCAAATTATTCAATTCTCTATGTATAAACTAAAAATGTATCGTTATTGAAATTAAAGCTAAAAAAATCGGTTATATTCAAATAAATGACTACAAACATTCATAAGGGACCTATAGTTTCGAAAAAAGGAGCTTTGTAGACACTCCACCATATTCGTTGGCATCAGTGTTGGTACCAAACATGCGAGCGGTATGGAAAGATGCAAAACATTTTATTGTGAAAGCAGCCAATTGCAATTAAAGATGGTAACAACATTACCCTATACAGGAAATGTTGGATGTTTGAACACATTAAGATTTATTTCCTCATAGCATGGCATTTAATGTCTGCATGATTAACTATACTTTGAAGGAGACGCCCCATTCTTCTAAGTATATAATGAGACAAACCAAGGGTTGCTACATTCAGTGTACTGTGAAGTATTGCTACCACAATGTCAATGATCTGTGTAATAATTGCCTGTTTATCAGTCGTCCTTGTGAATTCAGAAGACACAACTCCTCCAACTGTACGAGATTCACTTCATAAACTAAACCACAGCATCACGGCTGCAATAGAGTCCAGATGTACCGGCCATTTGAGGATGCCGATAAATTTGAATTCGCATCAAATTAACACTATAGTAGAGAACATGACATCGGAAATTGGCTCGTTCAATAATTCCCTAGATGAATTGGAAAAGCTTGCCAAAAGTTCAGAAAAAACAGACAGAATTCTCATTTTGAGTGAGAGCATCCAAAATTTGAAACTCCCTCTGACGGAGATGGTTTCAAAGATATCATATTTGAATCGGACTGGGGCGAGCTGTAATCAAGTAAAATATATTCGTCTTGTCAACTTGGATCTGGCATTTTCATTGGTGGATACCGTCGGTAAGGCCTTGGTTACTTTGGGCCTCCAAAATGATTGTTGTGCTACACCGACCACCGAAGAGCCCATCGATTAGTACGCGTCAAAGTTTTATGCCTTTTATTTCAGATGTTAAACTATTAACTTTGCAATGTAGCGACTTGAATTGCACATTGTTGTTGTGTTATTCACGAGAGTTGTGGGCAATAAAACCATACTGATTACAACTGACAGTGTCATTAGTTCTTTATTCTCCTCGCAACACGTTTCTTTGCCTAAGCCACAACAACCCACACCCTTTTTCATCTCACCCTGCCATTTTATAACCTTTACCCCATGCTACTTTACATGTGCAAGCCCCTTACATTCTTGGCCCCTGGCTAACTGGGAACTCGGTGTCTTATGTGTCATGTCTGTCAGCACGTGCGACATTCATGGTGGTCCTGCAGGAATGCGTCTTGCTTTTCCATGGGAAAACGGGACCTTACCGGGCATTGCATAATAAAGAGTTCCAATAAAATTCAATCAATTTTTGACTCTGCTTTATAAATATATTTTTAAATAAAATTTATTATCTAATTGCAATTAGTAATTCATTGAAGGGCTGCAAATTCACGTGATTGTCGCATCATGACTGCTTCTGCAATCGAGCAATTGTGCATTTACAAACAAAGGACATCGACCCGATGTGTTTCCCTCACCAATAAATATGCTTAAAAAAATGTTAAATTGTTTTGTAAGAACGACAGTTTTACATATAATTTCCATTAAAATAAGAAATATAGAGGAATCTTGGTTTACGATTGCCTCGGTTTCTGAATGACTAAGAATACAAACAACAATTTTTGTTTCAATTCTGAAACGCATTTCGGTCTGCAAACAAAAATTTCACGTGGTAAGTCCAAATGTAAAGAAGCGTAAGTTTAGTGACTATTGTTTAATTCTATGTTGTCTTCCTCATATTCCAAACTCAATATCCAAACATGTGGTAGACATTATGTCAATGGTCGACAGTCAGCCACAATGTTTTACTGCCTGCCTAACCAAATAAAATAACAACACATTAAGTCTGGAAACCCTGCAGGTTTAAGTCTCCGTGTTTAGCTGTTTGCAATAATACCCGCCCTCAAAGTGCACCCGCGGGTATAATTTGAGATATATTTTGTGTAAATTACACCCTGTTAACTATGGCAAAAGGATGGAAGAAAGTACCAGTCCTATACTGTATAAAGGTGTTTGTACTTTGCAGACACATGTATAATAACGTGTGAAGAAAACTGAAATAAATAAATATAACTTGTGGAAGAATTAAAAATCCTATTTTGGTAAAGTGTAAATAAGAACATGACAGGAAATTAATTTCCTAACTCAGCATCCGAAAATTGAAACTAAAACCACTTAAATGATATATTGCAAGACGAATTAAGAAATACATGTAGGTAATAAATATTTATAATTAAATGTAATATGTACTTTGGTTTATAATTCAAGAACATATACACTGCATGTGCTGCTATAAATGTCGCAAAGAGCAGTGAAATTGAAATAATAATCACCCTCGAATAGTAATCGCACCTCGAATAATACCCGCAGCAAAAAGCAAGTTTGTAATAACACCCGCGGGTATTGTTCGAATAAAACCGGTATAAGATTTGCGGGAAATTCGTCAACTACAATTGGTCGACTGCGAAATAGCTCGCGCGCACAATTTATTGACGAATAAGCCGTCGATGTCATTGCTCGCCAAATAGCGCAATAACTACGGTCGGTCGCATCGGAGCTAGGTCGTGCCACTACTTAAATTTGTGTATGACTTTTCATCCCTAATTTTCTTTGCATTTTCATTGTTTGAGCTATGATGTTGTGTTCTACTCAAACAAAAACAAAACATCATGCACCCTTTCGCATTATACACAGTGAGGCACCATATAATTAATTTATAGATTCCAGTCCCCGCGCGCACCAATTTTTTTGCAAACACAAACAAAATTAATTCATTAAAATACGACTAAGAAAGCAACAACTCAGGGCTAGGGCTTTGTGATCAGGTTTCAGGACCACTTTGCGTTCAAATTAATTGCAATTTAGAGAAAGACCGCAGAGCATGCATTTTTGTTGATTTCCGGATTGGAATCTATTAATTTATTATATGGGGCCTAAACACAAAAATAGTAAATTTGGTATTGAGTTTTGACTTAGAAATTAATGCCATGCCATCATATTTTGCATTAAGGTCCCCATTCACGATCGCTCCAACCGGCCAAACGGCCTGGCGCCGGACCAAAAACCAATCGTGAATGGGGAAACCCGGTGTGGAGCGGGAACATAATCTCTGGAGGCGTGGTACAGGAAGCGTATGACTGGGAAAAAATGGGGAGGCGTGCCATGGCATGCGTGTAATTGGCCAGAAAAGTGAAGTGGCACGGTCGTAAATGTTGCACAAAAATGGCTGGGCTAGAAATGGAGTGGTGTGGCGCGGCGCAGTGCGGCATGCAGTGATCGTGAATGCCCACCTTACGTCGAGCACTTGAACACTTCAAAATGCAGCGATGGGTTGACGGCATTTCGCAGCAAAATTTGTATGCAGATGGGATTTGAAAATTGGTAGAAAAATATGACAAATGCTTCAATAAGGAAACTCAGACGAAAGCTTGGCAGTTCGTCAGTTAAGCACTGCAGCGGAATTTGTCTAATGATCTTGGAATCTGCCGAACTATCAAGTCACGTGTGCGGAAGCTTGGTGCTGATTGGCCAACATGACTGCGAAACCATTGCAGAGCTGCGAAGCTAGAAGAGCAGGTTTCGAATAGGCGAAATTGCTTAACTGCCGAAATGCCGAACTGCCAAGCTGTCGTTTGAGTTCCCCTAATATAAATGGCGATTATTTGACAATTAGTTGAATGTAGTAGCTTCAAGAGGCACGTAATAAAATATTCCTACAAATGCAGGTTTTTATTTTTAGCCAAACAGTGGACATATGCTAATCATTTTCAAGAAGAACAACACAATGTATTCTATGAAGCCTTACATGTTATTTATTACTTTAGATGCTTCATGTTTGAATTTGGCCTACAAGGAAAATTTTCACTAATGGTCCAAGTTATTTGACACCGCGGCAGCAAGCAACGTGACTTTTCGAAGTTTAATGTAATAACAAAACATTGATCGTTATACGAAACTTACGGCATTTTGCGCTTGGCAACGTTACGTTGACAAGTCGCAAAATTGCAGCAACCAGGTATATAGATTTTTGGACAAATGTCATGACTATTGATTGGTAGAGTACTATACACAAGATTACACGTTATAAATTGACTTCCTTTCTTAGACATATTGTCATACAGTAATCTTCACGTCTATCACCAGGACGTGGTTTGGCGTTGTGCAGAAATGGACATATTGCGAATACTTTCAACATGCTGCACATTATGTCTCATTCAAGCATCATTCTGGAAAACCTTTAGGCATGGTAATTTCAATCGTTCCCCCATTTTACTTAAAGGAATAATTATTAATATCTATTTTCTGGAATGGGAAAGAATCCACAAGCCAGGATGTCACATTCATGAAATCCGGGACGGAATACACACGTATTATAGACTCCTCACTGACGGGAGTCATAAGAGCACTGATAGATATCCATTTGCAACTGCAAATTTTCCCAAGCCATATTGTGTCTGAAAAATTGTTCGGTAAATATTACTATAGCACAATTCAGCTTGCACTAAAATATGTAATTACGCAATGTTTGATTGGGAATCTAGAACACGTTGTCACAACGTGGATTCATCAATGGAAAACTGTTTCAATAAATGCCATTGATATAGATTATCAAATTCATTATTATGAATTCATTGACCAAGATAACAGTTCCAGAACTGTTATTATTCGCGCATATCGTTTAGCTGGTTTTGTACCCCATCAGACTATTACCAGATCCAGATTAGTTCTTTTGACCCCTGAGAAGTTGAAACACTGGACAGAAACATTTCAAACATATCAATCGGTATGTTATTGCTGCGTAAGTTAGGCACTTTAATAAGTATTTATAAAACAAATACAATTCCACACATTTTTTAATGAAGGATATCTTATATCACCCTAATGTTGATATCATTGTTGGAACATGTTTACCAAAGTCCTCCATTAACAAATCGGGAATCGTTATGATGATTCCTGTTCAGACGCAGTATTGGATTTATCCACGAAATTCAAAGGCAAGGCAATCATGTAAATGAATAAGTTAGAAATAAGAATGAAATTTAAAAAAAAAACAATGTTTATCTCTTGCAGCATACACCAAGACGCCGGGTTAAAAGAGATAGTGTGTCGTACTTGGTCCAGCGCACAGATAAAAGCAGATGGCGGGCAACTTCATTGCAATGCCATATAGATTTCTGCCCAATGAATAAGAAAACTCACGAGCTATATGGCTCTTTGCAACATTTTTCCATTGGTTTAATAAAACAGGATCCTTTAAGTGCAAGTACAAATTTCTGTAAAGTCAAGGCATTAATATTGGAAAATTTGTTGCTGGCCAATGTGATTTGGAACACTTTCATTCGGTTTGAAAAAGCAACGAATTTTTATTTATAAAAATTACCTGCCTTACTTTAAAACGTGGTTTGCTAATATAACAATTTGCTTCATCATTTGGATTGCACAGGTGCTTCAAGTTTTAATTCAGAAAGATTTGAAACCCACACGGTTCACAGAAACGTTTTTTAAACTCATGTTGGAGTACTTAGAACTGAAGTAAGTAAAGAGATGTAAAACGCTATTACATGAAAACATTGGCAATGGATTTCAAATGATGCATGCATTTTTCTTTGTGAAACAGATGGTATTGGGTGGAGGTACTCAAATCTCATGATATTTTCAATGTTATAAATTTTGAACAAAATTGGCCCCCTGATGTAAGTAACATTTTAAATGCTCCATTTAGACTTATTTCATTCATTACTGCGAATTGAATTCAATATTTGGGTTATGACATCGCAAACAATTGGTTCATTTCAGCAAAAACTGTTAACTTATTTTTAACATTTAAATATTGTTGTCCTGTGATTGGTCTAATTGTACACTTTGAGACATGTACAAAGAACATACAAATTTAGACTGAAATTCTATAATAGAGAAATCATTAATAAAAATGTTAATGACCACAAATACTGCCTCGCCTTTGCATGCTAATGAGGTCATATTTTATGTTACATAGCATCCAGAAATTACTGTTGAATAAAGCTTAGAAATTCATATTTTAATATGATCAATGGCTTGACAACAGGTTATCCTAATATTGAATTATTTGCAAATTGTTAGTTTCCAGCAATTATTTCGGACATTACTGCTGATAATGATCGCAATAAGGGGCCAGTATTGTACAGAGATGGACTGACTGCATTGACGAAGATGAAATCCAGAGATATGACACTTGCAAGATTAGTATCCATACTCAAAGTCAGGGTGTGGATCGCGACAATAGTCATTTTGTTGCTTTTCAACCTTGGATTTTATTTTCTGTTTGATGGAAGTCCATCATTAAGGAATAACCCAAAAATTATGCACAAGAGCATGAGTAAAGTAATGAGGTTATTGTTCTTCGACAGCTTTATACGATTCCAAGGTAAATCATTTGTCTTGTAAATACAAGACAGTTCGATTATAAATCCATCCTCGGAAATAGTCTTATAAGTAATTCAACAAATTTGGAAAAGGATATGTTGGCACCGAAAACACCAGATTGCCTGTGTTACATTCGATGATTTAATATAGTGCAGTGATAATAAGTTTCAAACAATCGATAAATTGTCCAAACGTTCTTCAAAACTTTGTGACTCCAAGCTCAATCCTGTAGCACCATGTCCCAAAAAACCTCACTTTTTAATCATCTACTTTTGAGATCAGCTTGTTTTGTAAATATCATGTCACAGAGGATGTGTTGATGTAATGCAATTTGTATGAAATGTACTTGTGGAGTCGTGTAGCTCGGGTAGTCCTTTTAAAAAAGGCACATTTTTTGAGACAGACTTATTATCGAGGATTTACGGTAATCCGATTTTGTGCACAGGAAGTGAAAATCAATTCAAATATCTCAACTGAGCACTTCTGGTGTCCTCTGTTGCGAAAAACCCCTTTTTATCCCCCATAGCTTTGGCGAAAAAACATTTAAACTTATTCATTGGCTAAAAGCTTGGATAAGAATTGAGAAAGAGCAGACTTACAAGGAAGCTAAACATACCAAAAAAGGAAAGAAATGACATTGTAAAATGGTGCAAAAGCATTAACAAGCAAAAATTACAATTATTAACAAATTATGAAATAAAATGAGCATTCGGCATTACACCTTCAATTGCTCATCTGTTAATTTGTACAATGGATGCGCACTTTCATTAATTTGACATTTCACTGGATTTACGAATAGCCCTTTAAATAATTAATTCACATGATCAATAAGAAATTTTGGAAATCACAATGAGCTCATGCTACTGTCAAGATGCATCAAATAATAACTCCTGTACATTTTAGGGGACTGGCAAGCAGGGCCAACAAAGCCCACCAGAATTCTACTCTTATTCTTAAATGTATTTATTTTCATTATTTTAACTGCCTTCCTGGCCATGTTTTCTGTGCAAATATTATCAAGAAGATATTTTCCGCTAAAAAGCCTTTCCGACTTATGCCATAATCAAAGACAAGTTTACGTGGACATTAATTTCGTCTTTGCAATGGAAATTTTTAGTGTAAGTAACTATTCTAACATTAGAATTGGTACTAGCTGATATGCACTGTGTCCCAAACAAATGGGCCATATTTGTTAGTTGTCAATAGTTTTCTGAAAACTTTATAGAAATTCACCAATTTTGGTGACAATATACCCAAATATATTTGACAACTTTATACAAAATTTCACCTCAATTGATCAATAAACATGTGCAGTTGAGTTTTTATGATCGTAGTAGTATTTCTGCCTTCTGGCGTCATTTTCAAGTTATCGTCAAACAGGCATGACTATCTTACCACCCTGTATACTTAGCTTCTTTTTAACGATTAAAATCAACCACGTAGGTGTCAACATGTAATTGCCTGCATACACATTGAAACCGCTGTGTTTTTACATGAAGAGGTGAACAAGTGACGTCACGGACACGTCACACACGGGCTACGTATGTGTATCACAAACCACACAAAGCGAGCGGCGTCACGCTGACGTCATTCGCTCCTTACACGTACATGTTCCGTGAACCTTTACCTCTCTATTATTAAAACATGTATTTACATAAAAATTTTGGGAAACTCAAACATTGCTCCCTGGAGGGGAGCAAAATGATGTTGCTCCAGAAAATAAAAAATTATCACATATAGTTTGGTCATAAGCACAGAAAAACTGATTGTCCATGGGCAAAAATTCCGACACCTGGCGGAAGGCCTGGGCTGTGCAACAAGTGTTGACAATCCTTTTTCACAAGAACCATACTCCTGTGAAATTTGTTTTTGCTTTAGCTGAAATTTTGTAATAAGATGCCAAATATATTGAGGTATATTGTTTACAAATCTGATGAATTTCTATAAATTCTTCGCAAAGTTATTGACAACTGAAAAAGTGGTAATTTTTATTTTAGGGTAGGCAGGGGGAAGCAAGTGTAGTTTGTCGTTATATTACGGACAGCATGAAATGTCTCAATTTCAATTGTTTACGGCTTCATTTTATAGAAATGATTGTATTTACATCGCTAATGTGGTTGTTATCATTTCTAGAAATCTTCTCTTCAATGTCAATCTAAAATTCTAAAAGATGCACTTCAACCCATTATAAAAACATTTGAAGATCACACTGGCTGCTTAAGAAACGGCAATTGCATCATCCTTACATATTACAAAAAGGGCAGTCTGGCAATAGATGGTGATCCTGATTTATTTTTTTTACAAAAACAGGAGGCAGTTTCTGAAATGAGTTTTAGATTTGGTACTGGAGCAGTATACAAAGAATCCTTTACAAAATTGTATGTAAACAGAAAACGTGCCTAACAGTTACATGAAACACAATATTATTTTTCATATTTGAAAACAGGACTTTGCGTCTAAGGGAGAACGGAATTTTGCAAATTCTACAAGCTCGTGATTTCGACATGATCGC
>WWPM01024252.1:0-22665 GCA_023279145.1 Glomeris maerens | reverse complement strand
TGCCAATCAAATTGTTTTCAGTATAGAATAGGTGCGCGTTAAATTTGCGCTCGTCTAAATGCCTGTGAATATAACTACCGTTAGGCTCGTGATGCCATCTTGGATGGAACTCATCCAGTAACCCAAGAGAAGGCGTGCGAATTTGCAGGAATCCAATGCCAGATACAATTTGGAGATCACGTTGAATCCAAACACAAAGCAGGCTTCTTCGAGTGAGTTATTTTTTTGCGAATCATTTGCATTTAGACTTGACTGAAACGGGATGCCTGTAATGTTATTGCTTAGCTTGAAGGAGTTCCTTCCCAAAGAATATTGCAAAGTCAAAGGAGTGGAGAAGAGGATCTTCGCAAAACACAAGGAATGCTTTAGCAAGAGCGAACTTGATTCAAAAGTTCTATACACGCAGCAAGCCCGATCGCTGACAACTTACGGTGTCACATTTTTTCTTGTTAAGGTACAATTCGAAGTTTTGGAAAGATATAGCAATGGTTTTGTGAAAGTAGGCATTCAAGTTTACAAATATGCTGTAGGAAAAAATGCAAGGAAAAAACAAACTTGCACCGCGTTTGCTCGGTGTCACAAAGGACAGTGTGTTGCGTCTTGATGAAAAGACCAAGGAGATCCTGAAGACATGGCCATTGACCACTGTCCGAAGATGGGCTGCATCCCCCAACACTTTCACTCTGGTCAGCACTAGATCTAATGTCAGCTGGCAATTGTCACTTTCGTTTCTGTATTGATCTTTCTTTCTTTCTTTCTCAGGATTTTGGGGATTATGCTGAGAGATACTATTCGGTCCAGTCGACCGAAGGCGAGCAGATCTCGCAGCTAATTGCAGGCTACATTGATATCATCTTGAAGAAGGTAACCCACAAACATTAGACGTCTAATATAATTTTAGCAGATTTCATGTTAGTCATTTGATACAGAAAAAAGCAAGGGACCATTTGGGCATTGAGGGTGATGAAGGTTCAACTATGTTGGAAGACAGTGTGACACCTGCAAAGTAATTTCTTTCTCACAAACTTCATTCAGTAAAAAAATAATAATATTTACCTGTTGAAATCTACAGAGCTTCTATACTTCAACATCAGACAAATAGGGTTGGCAGAATGAGCACCGGATCAGTTGCTTTACCTGCAGTCTTGAGACCTGGCGATGGTAAAATCTAAAATTTGAGATCTCAGACTGGCAAAGTCAAAATCTTCACTGTTAATTTTTTGAATGACATTTGCAGGAGCTAAAGTATTCACTACCGGCAAATCAGAAGAACCGTTAACTATCTCCATGAAAGGGCAAGCGCACAATGTAGGAAATCCCCCACTTGTAAGTCTTTCTCCGCTGCGATTGTGAAAATAGATATCGTTACTTACAAAATGCTTTTGGCAGTCACCATCTCTTTCGGCTCAACAACCGCGGGTATCCAGCATGGGACTGACCGAGCCGCAGCGTGCCCTCGTCGGCACCATTGATGCTGGCCAGAGAGCCATAAAAGCTGCCGAGAAGGACCTCAATACCAAAGCCAAAGTTCCAGAGCTTGGAACTGACCCGGTAACTTGAATTACATTAATTACTGCGCATATTTATTCGATTTTACATTGTTTAATTTCTTGTTCTGATTTTTTTGTAGGCGTCTCTCAAATGGAAGCAGACCGCTCTCGATGTGAAGCGACAGAATGTCTCTTCACAAATCGCGGCTATGAATGCGGCTACTGCCCAAGTGGTCACGCTCACTGCTGGTGCGAGTTGAAACGCGACATTCAAGGCAGACGAATGTTAAGTATATAAAGGGGGAATTTGGTTGCGTTTCACTTAGGCCATCCCGAAGAGGTAGACCACACGGCTTTGGGTGCGGCTATCAGCACCATCACCAGCAACTTGCCAGAAGTTACTCGAGACGTGAAGATGATCGCTGCTCTTATGGATGACAGCGCTGCCGGAGACCGCCTGTTGAATGCCACCAGGAAGCTCTGCAATGCTTTCTCAGAACTCCTGAAAGCGGCTGAACCAGAAAACAGAGATGCAAGTGTCTTGTGTTATTACGAACAGGTAAAAGTGGTTGAGATGCAATTATATGTGTCGTGTTGCTATGATTATAGGCTCGGCAAAACCTCCTAAATGCTGCCAGTCGTGTGGGCGAGACTAGCGGTTCGGTACTGGCCACGATTGGCGAGGAAGATGGTTTAGACAAGGAAACGCAAGATATCCTTTTGGGACTGGCGAAAGCAGTTGCAAATGCTACTGCTACTTTGGTCTTGAAAGCAAAGAGCATCGCTGCCGAATGCGATGACCCAGCTGCTCAAAACAAAGTGATCACTTCTGCCACCCAAGTGGCCCTTGCAACCTCTCAATTGGTGGCATGCACCAAAGTTGTGGCACCGACAATTTCGAGCCCCGCATGTCAGCAGCAACTCATCGAGGCAGCCCGCGAAGTTGCCAGGGCCGTCGAGGGACTTGCTGCAGTCTGTCAAGTAAGTTTTCTCTTGGATATTTCTAGCTACATTTGGTCGAAGCCTATTTTAGGCTTGATGGTTTGATCCAGCTTTGCATTTTCCAATTGCGTAAAGGCTTCCTGCCAAGATGATCACCTGAACCGTGAACTGCAAGAAGCCGCGATGCAAGTAACTCAAGCCCTCAATGGACTCCTTCAGCACATTCGTCTTGGACCCCCAGAAAAGGCCGAGCAGACGGTCCATGATGGCCCAGTGGTGGACACAATTATCACAGCCACCGACAAACTATTCAGTAGCACCGGAGATGCGGGCGAAATGGTCCGTCAAGCGAGGATCCTGGCCCAAGCTACTGCGCAGCTTATCCAATCCATCAAGGGCCAAGCCGAGGAACAACCCGACTCTGATTTGCAGAAGAGACTTTTAGAGGCCGCGAAGATGCTTGCCGATGCAACGGCTCGCATGGTTGAGGCTGCCAAGGTATCGCTAGATCGAGTTCATAATTTGGGTTAGCGCCAGAAGTGACTTACCTATATTTTGTTGCACTGCAGGCATGTGCAAGCAACCCGCATGATTCCGAACACCAAGCTATCCTTCGCAAAGCTGCCGAAGATCTTAGAAATGCCACAAACGTTGCTGCAAGCAATGCCCTAAGAAGAAAAGTTGTATCCAGGCTTGAGGTCAGAATCATCTTTGAAAACTATTGTATTTTATGAAAGGAAATTACGATGTTTATTTTGAATTTTGACTGCGAGCAGAGTGCGGCTAAACAAGTTGCAGCAACTGCCACCCAGACCATTTCTGCGTCGCAAGGAGTTGAACCGTACAACCGCAATCACCTTTCGCAAGAAGAATTGATTCTCAGTTGCAAGGATGTTGCAGATGTTATTCCTCGAGTCATACAAGGTGTTAAGGGTTCCATCTCGAACCCGGACAGCCCAAGTGCCCAATTGGCCCTTGTAAACTCCTGCCAAGAGATTATCAATGTAAAAGGAATTTCCGATTTTTAGCACAATAATGTTTAACCGCTTGTTCTTTGCAATAAGTATTTTTTTTTTTTACTGTAGCCATGCACTCAGTTGATTTCCGCAAGCAAAGCTGCGATCCCCACTGTTTCCGATCAGGCGTCTGCAATGCAATTAGGCAATGCCACTAAGCAGCTTTCTTCAGCTGTTGCTGAAATTCGAAGTGCTGTTGGAAAGGTGAGAATTGTGAGCCATATTTTTCCCACCTTGTATTTCATAACCCGCATTTATAGGCGCAGGAAGCATGCGGAAGTTTGGAAATAGACAGTGCTCTCGATCTGATCAACGCTCTCGATGATGAACTGGAAGAGTTCCGCCGAGCTTGCGAGGCTTTCGATATGAAACCTCTTCCTGGCGAGACAGTTAGTACCGTTCATTATTTCGTTTTACGGACGTTTGAAATTTTTCATTCCAACGATCCCGGCTTATGATTTTCAGAGTGAATCCGCAGCTTTGCAACTCGGTGCATCTTCCAAGATGGTTGGTGCAGCTATGGCACAACTTCTAACAGCTGCTTCGCAGGTATTAACATGCAATGACACGTGGAATATGTTGAATTTTGAAAGAAGGCAATTTACATGGGGTATGTGTGTGTGTGTGTGTGTGTGTGGTAGGGTAACGAAGACTAC
Source organism: Glomeris maerens (assembly GCA_023279145.1). NCBI lineage: Eukaryota > Metazoa > Arthropoda > Diplopoda > Glomerida > Glomeridae > Glomeris > Glomeris maerens. The sequence goes on along the minus strand of WWPM01024252.1, from coordinate 18,561 downwards.
ACTGGACTCGCTGCACGTGACACTGCCAACAGTTTGCGAAACCTAACCGATGCTGTACGTGGCGTGGCAGCCACCACAAATGACCGCGGCACGCAAGAGAGAGTTATTAAGGCCGGACGTGAAACCCTGCGCCGCGCTGCCGACTTGATCGTGGAAGCCCGGCAGACTGTCAACAGACCTGGAGATGTAGCTCAGAACAGAAAGTTGTCGCAAGTTGTTAAGGAGGTCTCGCAGGCTCTCAACAATTGCGTCAACTGCCTACCTGGTCAAAGAGATGTGGACGATGCCATCAAATCGATTGCCGATGCTAGCAATGCTCTCGCTTCGGGACACTTCCCTCGTACCGACAAACCTTATAACGAGCTGCAAAACAACCTGAACAAGAAAGCCGCAGACCTCAACGAAGCGGCCACGGATGTGGTCAGTTCTTCGAAAGGCACTCCGGTGCAATTGGCTGGGTCCGCAAAACGTTTCGGCACAGCCTTTGGGGATCTTGTTGACTCTGGTATTAAGATGGCTGGACAGACCAAGGTGGGTTTTTCTGACTTCTCTCGTCCCGTTTCTCCGATTTCCATGGAATTATGTTTGTTTTCTTTACAGGACATTGAAGTAAGAGCGCAGATGGTGGTTAGCTTGAAGAATGTATCGATGGTGTCGAGCAAGTTGTTGGTTGCTGCCAAATCTTTGGCTGCTGATCCCAATGCCCCGAACGCCAAAAATCAACTTTCTTCTGCTGCCAGGTATTCTTGAATTTCCTAAGATGTTTTTATTTGAATTTTGCTCACTGTATTATTGTGCGCATTAAGTTCACTTTGATGTGATTACATGCCATATTCATAATTTCCAGGATGCAATTTGGTCAAAACTTGTTTTATTGCAGTTAATTGCCTTTTCGTACTTTGAGATTACATATTCAAATAGTTTCCAATTATTGTAAAGTCAACTGAATCATTTCGTTTATCCAATTGCGATTATTTTTGCATGATGATTTCGAGAACTGTTTTCCGAATGAAATAAGTTAAAATTGGCGCATTCAAACGTGATAGAAATGTATATAATATCTCACCAACGTGCATTCATCATATCATGCATGCTCACTGTAATTTCACATATGTCATCAATTTTCTGCGCTTTTTACCCAAAAATATCTGTACTTTGTGATGTGTAAACCAGGGCTGTCACGGATAGCATCAATCACTTGATCGATGTTTGCACTTCAGCTGCTCCCGGCCAAAAAGAATGCGACAATGCGATTCGAAATATCCAGGCATGAAATTCTTCTATTATTTTGTACACCTTTATTTGCAACTTTCTCATTGTCGCTGCTTAACACCAATGGCATCGACTCGTCTCGCATCGTTCATTGAGTATCGGTCGTCCAATTGCTTTTCAGATGATGAGGCCGCTGCTTGACAATCCGTCCGAACCGGTCAATGACTCCACGTACTACGAGTGTCTGGACTCTGTAATGGAAAAATCAAAAGTGAGTTCAAATCACTTCTAGGTAAATTTTATATAAGCTTTTTTTTTAAATAATGTTTATTTTTATAAACTCTAGTCTCTCGGAGATGGAATGAGTGGAATCACTGACCATGCCAAACAGAGTGACCATGAGAAGTTCGGGGAAGATGTGAAATCGGTTGCAGCATCCATATGTGGCCTCATTGAAGCAGCTGCTCAGGTGGATATTTTAACATAGCCGTATGTCATTTTGAAGCCAAATGCGAAGTACTACTAATAATTTTGAATGTAATATTAGGCCGCGTATCTAGTTGGAGTGTCGGATCCTTCTAGCGTGGCCGGACGCCAAGGCCTTGTTGACCAATCTCAATTCGCCCGTGCCAGTCAAGCCATTCAATCGGCTTGCCAAAGTCTTGCGAATCCAACAAGCAATCAGCAACAGGTGAGAAAACGAGTTCTTCTATGCCTGGCATTAAAGATCTCGTCTAATATTTCGTGGTCTGTGCGTTTTTCTTGCGCAGGTTCTGACTGCTGCCACTACAATAGCTAAACACACTTCCGCACTGTGCAATTCTTGCCGCATTGCTTCATCGAAGACATCCAATCCGGTCGCCAAACGTCATTTTGTGCAGTCTGCGAAGGATGTGGCCAACGCCACTGCCAACCTCGTGAAAGAGATCAAGGCGCTGGACCAAGATTACAGCGATTATAACCGCCAGAGTTGCGCTTCCGCAACTCGCCCACTCAACGATGCCGTCGAAACCCTCTGCACTTTCGCTAGTTCCCCCGAGTTCACCAGCGTACCTGCGAAGATAAGCCCTAAGGTGGGGGAATGGTTGTGAATTATCTCTGAACGCTTTGCCAAACCGTTTTTGCTTTGCTTTGTGTACCAAAGGCGCGAGTTGCTCAAGAACCTATTACCTCTGCTGGAAAGCTGATAATCGACGGATCTTGCAACATGATCCACGCGGCGAAATCGCTAGCTGTCAACCCCAAGGACCCTCCTAACTGGCAAGCACTTGCGAGTAACAGCAAGAGTGTTTCGGATTCCATCAAGAAGTTGGTGGCTTCGATGCGGTAATTATCAACGTCTTAATTGTGTATAGTCTTGTGTTTAGGTTGGAACGAATTGAACTTTGTTCGGTATCGCAGAGATCATGCTCCTGGACAGAATGAATGCGACGATGCCATTGCGCGACTCAGTGCTTTTATCAGGGAGCTTGATCAAGCTGCCCTGGCTGCGATCAGCCAGAACCTGGCACCTAGCAAAGACAACACTTTGAAAGGATTCAACGAACAGATGGAGAACAGTGCCACCGAGATCCTCGACAAGATCAAGCCTCTCCAAAACGCAGCTAAGGCCGAAACGGAAAAATTGGGCCATGCTGTAAGCGTACAACTTATTATTATATCTGCGACCAATTTGATGCAGTCCGACTTGACACTTTAGTCTTTCGTAGGTTACTCAAATGGTGGGCTATTTCGATCCGCTGGTCTCGAGTGCCATCGGAAGTGCTTCAAACACCATGAACTCGAAACAACAAGTTCTGCTTCTTGATCAAACGAAAACTGTGTCGGAATGCGCTCTGCAGCTGCTATATGCCGCGAAGGAATGTGGAGGAAATTCTAAGGTACCTGACTTGCGAATTGTATGGGGGGAAATTGACGTCGAATGCCGTGTGGAATGATGGTTGCGCATCTGCTTATTTAGGCTTCTAACATTCACGGTGACATCGATGAAGCTGCTGATTCTATGAGCGAAGCTTTGCACGATCTTCTGCAAACTTTGGAAACGTCCGCCACCGAAGCAGGAGTTGTGACCGGACTTGTGGAATCGATCAATAAATCGATATTGAAGGTAGGTCACAAGATGAAAAAAGATTCGTCACACATTCATTACTCTATCTTTTTTCATCGAAGGTGGAGGAACATTACGTTTCGACAGCCGAGATTTCCTTCGTCGATTACCAGACCCGAATGGTTAATGCGGCCAAAGAGATTGCAAGAACTGCTCAGGAAATGGTAATGTGTGTTTTTCATTTTTTGGCTAACGTGGTCGCTGTAAACAAATCGCATCTGATTCTGCTCATTAAGGTGTCCAAATCCACTAACAACCCTGCTGAATTGGGAGGATTGGCCGCCAACTTGTCTCATAATTACGCACGCGTTGCAGAGGACTCTCGCGGTGCTGTGGCATCAACGTCAAATATCGATGTAAGCGATTGAATTCCTTCCCAATACCTTAACTACAACTATAAGTTCCAGGATGACTGAACCGCATTTTTCCCTCCCCAGGTTGCTAACAGGGTGCGTGGTAGTGTTCAAGAACTGGGCAACTCTTGCATCGACCTCATAAAATCAGCTGGGACGTGCAGAGCTGCTCCTTCCGATACTTACGCTCAAAGAGATCTTGCTGAAAATGCACGCCATGTTTCTGAAAAAGTAACGAGTTCGTAGCGAGTCACATTCTCCAACCTCGATTTAACTCGCCGTTATGTTTTGCAAGGTGTCGTACGTACTGGCTGCACTGCAAGCCGGTTCAAGAGGCACCCAGGCCTGCATCAACGCTGCAAGCACTGTGAGTGGAATTATCGGCGATCTAGACACAACCATTATGTTTGCAACAGCAGGAACTTTGCATGCCGAAGATGAAAACGAGACATTTGCAGATCACAGGTACGCTACTTCGTACTTTATTGAATAAATGCCAAAGTTACTGATTGAATGAGAAGCCTGACATAGTAATTTGTTGCTTGTAGAGAAAACATACTGAAGACTGCGAAGGCTTTAGTTGAAGATACGAAGACCCTAGTGGCTGGTGCTGCTTCGAGCCAAGAGCAACTGGCAGTAGCAGCTCAAAATGCAGTGACTACGATCGTTCAGCTTGCCGAAGTGGTGAAGTTTGGCGCGGCTTCTTTAGGCGCCAACAACCCAGAAGCTCAGGTATATGAAAACCCATGATACGGATTGCATACGTACAAGGCATTGAGATTGAATTTATTTGGGGAATTGTATAGGTGATGTTAATAAACGCTGTTAAAGATGTAGCATCCGCACTGGGTGACCTAATCCAAGCTACAAAACAAGCTTCCGGCAAGAACATTCACGATCCTGCTATGACTTACCTCAAAGAATCTGCCAAAGTGAGTAACCAATATATTTTCACATTTATCTTTTCCCCTCCATTTGCTTCGTGGAACCTGTCTATACTAACAAATGCTTGCTATTGAAACAATGCTTTGCTTTGTGTGACTTTAACTGATTTGAAACTGATTTACAGAGGTTATAGTGACGCGGTTTGGGAAAACATCCAGTGATTTTGCATCTTCGTTTTTGTCTAAGAAAGAAAAAAAATACCACTACTCAACTATTCTTAGAGCAACAGTTTTACTCTTCCGTTATTTAAAGCATGTTTATGTTTGTTTGATCTAACTTGGCGGTTTATTGAAATGTTTTGCTTGGATGTTGCGCGACAGTACATTTATTGCATCTGTGAGCTTGCCAAATGTTTAACCAAGTTTCTGTAGGACTTTTTGTAGGATTTCCAGAGTATTATAATCCTTGTGTCTCCCTATCAATCCCTCCTACAAAAAATACATGTGTGTCATCAGAGAGCAGAGAATAAGAGAAACGCCATTCATAACATCGTAACTATACAAATGAGGATTTGGAAATTGGTATTGAAGATGGTAATGGAATAATGGTATTCCCTTAGGTTATCTGTAAACCACATTTTGAATAGAAATGTAGCTTTTGCAAGTAGTATGTATATAAAAGAAATAATCGCACAGTTATTCTAATTGACATCTTCAATTGTTGGCCATGTTATTGCTCGATGACTGTTTCTGTTTCTGCATATACTTTTTTGGCTGTGACTGAAGAGCGTGATCAATGGCTGTTGGCGATCGAAAGTTGGCTTAGATATATATTCCCAGTAACTGTGTAATTCTATGTGGTTGTTCTTTTTTCTTTTTCCTTCTTCACGTTTGGAGGTTTGCTTTGAGGCTCGACGCTCTATTCTCTGGTCTCTGTTTTGGCAGGTGCAGTACGACAGTTACGCCTCCGACACTGAGCCACTTGATTGGCTCGCTTCCGATCAGGAAGAAGAACTGATCCGTTTGCTATCTGTAGAAAATCTCGAGACGCTCGATGATCTTCCTTGCCACGTCGTCTACTAAAGCACTTTATTTCCTTCGTATAATTCGCCTTGCAAAATAGCCACTTGCTATTTATTACCTGCCTTTCTTGTTCCTGTTTTTTTTTTTTGCCACAGCCAATTTTGTGTAGGGACGAGATATATAATATTTTGTACTTAACTTGTAGAAATATTTTGGCATTTACTGTTTACCAGGAAGAAAACATTAAATCGATGCGTTTTTTCGTAAATGTGTAAGGAAATATGTCTTAGGAAAAAGGTTGATGACGGTCTTCTATCATCGGTAAGTTCTGAAACTTAACTGCACGTCGATTTTCCTGCGTCAAGATTTTTCCTTCGAGCAATTTACCAGTTTGATTCCTTGCAACATTGCCATGTACACAAAGACTAACCAGACTCATTTTTCTCTCTCCGTGTTTGCGTACTACTAAAATTACGCTTTGCAGGTTCTATCATCCCCCCAGCATCGTAGTCCGCTGCATGATGTGTGTCGTGTGGTTGCTGCTTGGAAGAAGTCCGTTATCCGAGAACTGTTCTGATCAAATTGTGATTTATTTTGTTCAGGTCATGGTAACCAATGTCACGTCTCTTCTGAAAACTGTGAAAGCCGTGGAGGACGAGCATACTAGAGGTACAAGGGCTTTGGAGTCGACAATCGAAGCCATTGCGCAAGAAATCAGAGTACGTATACATTTGTTGTGCGGTAGCTGAAACCGTTTGAAACATGTTTTTGTTTATAAGGCCTACGAGACGGTTGAATTGACTGTAACTCATCGCAAAGCCACTTCAGAGGACCTGATGCGATGCACAAAGCCCATCACGTTGGCGGCGGCAAAAGCCGTTGCTGCGGGTACAAGTTGCAAGCAGGATGATGTCATTGTTGCTGCAAATATGGGCAGAAAAGCCATCTTCGATCTGCTGACTACGTGCAAGGTAAGCATCGATTTACATTTGAATTGATAGCGTGATTAATCGTTGCGTTGCAATCACACGCAGAGCGCTTCATACATGGCTGAGACTGAGGAAGTAAGAAGGAAGGTTCTTGAGTCTGGAGAGGAGTGTTCTCTTCATTTCAGGCAACTTCTTCAATCCGTCCATCAGGTTTGCTCCCTTATTTAAAAACATTGGAATTGATCAAATTGTCTATGTAGCATTCATTTTACCCTAAAAACGCACTTCACATTGCTTTTTTTTAGATTGTATTGCGGCCGACGCAGGAAGGAAAACAATCTCTTACTATGATATCAAGGAAACTGGCTCAAAGCGTAACGGAAATTGTGAACGCTGCTGAAATGCTCAAAGGTGGGTTTAAGTTGATTGGCCCATTGAATGTCCAGCTGTCCCATTTTATCCCCAGGAAAGAAGGAGAAAGCGTTATTTTCTTTGCTCGTTTTGAATTTAATTTTCACGTGTTTTTTTTTGCCACAACGGATATAATAATTTTGCTTTGACCATATGGTGGTTTTCGTTTTCTGACAAAGCCAACTCGAGATGGTCTGAGCCGTGTCCTACTGCGTATAGTTACTATTGGGGTTACGGTGAGTGGGATCGTTTTACCGCTTTTGCACGGCGGAATGAAGTTTTCATTACGTTATTTCTTTCGTCTCATTTTGCAAAGACTTTTTCTCGTAAATGTTTTCCACGTTGAATGCTACAACCATATTTTTGCATGGTTTTCACCGTGTTTTTATTCTATTTTTTCCCATCTTCGCATGCAGTGTTGATACAGTGAATGCTTAGAACCATGTTTTTGAATCGTACACTGTGTCACTCTCTACATAAGCCGTGGTATATCTTCTTTTAGAAATATATGAAGTGAAACATTTTTTTAATCATGGTTGTGAAAATTGCAAGAATTAGTTTGCTGTCAATTCGGCCAAAGTAATTAAATTTTACATGTGGGGGGACCTTAGTTCCAAGATTGTCACCTAAAATGTTGGTTTGCATTCAGGTTCTGACTGGACAGATCCCGATGACCCAACTGTGATGGCCGAAAATGAGCTTCTAGGAGCCGCGTCTGCCATAGATGCCGCTGCGAAGAGACTGCAGCACTTGAAGCCTCGAAGGAGCATCACTGTGAGATGATTTAACCTTTAAACTCCAGATTTAATGCTTGATATTCTCTTCAACCAAAAAATCCCACTTTTGTAAGATATGTTTGATATTCTTGGTTGTTGCTATGACCCAACCAAGAATCAGACATATTAATACGGAGGTGAGGGTAGAACTACAAGCCAATCAACCTTTCTTCTTTCCAAAAACCAACATTTTGAATATTTTCACTGAAGATATTCTTGGGAATGCATGTTTGCAGGAAGCCCCGGATGACATGAACTTTGACGAAATGATTCTGGACGCGTGCAAGTCGATCACAACTGCCACATCTGCCCTTGTCAAATCGGCTTCATCGGCTCAGAGGGAATTGGTGAAAGCGGGCAAGGTGCACGGAAGGCCAACCTACACTTCGGACGATGGCCAATGGTCCGAGGGACTTATCTCGGCGGTGAGCGCCAAACGCTTATATTATAAGCCGTTGCTCGTAAATACTGACAAATTTTGTCTTATTTTCAGGCTCGTCTTGTGGCTGCTGCTACTCATAGCCTCTGTGAAGCTGCCAATGCATTCGTTCAAGGCCACGCTTCTCAAGAGAAACTCATCTCGTCTGCCAAACAAGTTGCCAGCTCTACAGCTCAACTACTCGTAGCATGCAAAGTGAAATCCGATCCCGATTCTCCAACACTGAAAAGATTGCAGGTGAGTTCGTTTCTTATGGTAGTATATGCGCAACAATTACCAGGAATACATTTTTAGGGTAATGTAATGAATTCCTGATAATTTAGGTGGCTGGAAATGCTGTGAAGAGAGCAACCGACGACTTGGTGCGTGCCGCGCAGCAAGCCATTACGTACGAGGAAGAAGTGACCATCGTGATGAGTAGCCGGAAAGGCCACGTGCCGGACATCAGCCTGGAGCTGGATGCTCGTGAAAACATATTGCGAATCGAAAGAGAGCTGCAAGATGCTCAGAATCGCTTAGTGGCCATACGAAGGGCAAAGTACCGTGATCCGTCTACCGATGACGATAGCTATTACGGTTACAGTTCACAGTGAGTTTGTTAGGAAGTTAATTAACATCGTGTGTTATATCACGACGTATTTCGATATAAAAATTTAATGCTCTCTCGCTTCACAGGTGATTGAATGCCTGTCCAAGAAATGTAAAACTATGCGCCTTGTTACCGCGAGAATCTACGTCCACTAAAATTTGCTTAGAAATCAACCACGTCATGTTTACAAGATGGTTTTGTCGTTTCAGAAAGGGGGATAGGCCTATATGCAAAGAGCATAATGGACATGGAAACTCGACCATATTACTTACATACTAGTAAGATCACGATTATATATTTCAAAGGTTCTGAAATTTATTTAAAAGTCTATGCAATGGATCTGAGAAATTGGATAAGTCGCACCCACTGTTAACAGTTCTATGTTCGTATAAGATGAGGAATCGTTTCTTACGTTAACCATTCATCTGGCTTCCAACAGTTTTGTCAAATTGGTTACTACCCTAGTCTTAATTATTACTATTAACAACTATGTGGCTAAGATTTTTTTTATAATGTTTTTGTTGTGTGTTGCTGTTCATCAGTAGAATACGCTAACATATATAATTACGGATTGATGAATTATTTTTCATTATGTAGTTTTAATAACAGCGTTGTGGTCGATTGCGAACATTTTTTTTTCGATCCGTTCAACTTGAACGGTGCAACTCGCAGGATCATTTTACGGCAAATAACTTTAATTTAGTACCATTTGCCTGCTTGAAATCTAACATATGATTCGTTAGAAATACTACTGACATTTTTTAGATACGTATTAATATCTCATTGCGTGTTCCATTATTAATAATTAATTTACCACACTGTTGACCATACATATCAAATGCGGCATTCAAATCATGGAATTGAAGAATATATATATATATACACACACACATACTGTCGCCATTACGATGGTTTGTATCTGGTATTTTTTTGAATAAAGTAATTAATGATCGTGCTTGGTGTAATTTAACGGTTATGAGATCAAGGTACTAGTTTTCGTCACGGCCTCGGTCTTTGCTCCGTGAAATGTGTTTAAGTATGTATTTTTCTAAACCGGGCAAACTGAGATGGCTTCGTTGATTCGAACAGTTTCATTATGTTTGAGCATATCATTGTTAATGAAAACGAAAGGTTATTCGGCAGAAGTTTGCATAGAAGATGAAATAAAAGATATCAAAGCGAGGCTAAACGGAATAGACAGTACGTACAAGTTCACTTCTGTATGCGCAGTATTTTTACTAATGCTTTTAAATTTTGTATCTTAATGCAGGCAAATTTGAGCAATTTAATAGCTTGTATTTGCTGCAACTGGAAAGCAAATTGACCCAACTCTTCCTGAAGATGGACCGTGTCGAGGCATCTATGAAGGCTTTGCATTCGAAAACTCCGAACGGTGATTTATTGGGTGCGGTTGTCGATCGTTTGCATCTTCTGGAGAAGAAAATCGAGGCTCCTTTCCCAGCTAATGAAGTCCTTAATAGGATTTCAAGCATTGAATCCAGAATTGGCAACGTTCACGAATTCCAGCGAATGTTGCACGAACACGTGAAGAGATCTCCATCATCGACCATTTGCAGCAAGTAAATCTTCCCGTGTCTGCAACAGAACAATATTATTATTTGTTATTTACCTACCATTTATACAAATTACAGGTTACCATGCTCACCATCAAGCTCGCAGCAAGTTATCTCTGCTTCACCGCCAGTCGAAGAAGTCTTGATGGACTTTCTGGAAACAGCTGTGTCTTCCGATGAAGGATCTGACATTCCCGCACCCCGTTCATTATTCAGTGATCACGTGAACGCGTCTGCTGAACGGGACATCCGTGATGGAAATCGAAAAGCCACGGCTCTCTTTGGACGACTTTGGCGCCGCATGATGAGACCCAGTTTGGCACTTGACCGTAAGATGACCAGTCTTCAGGACATGGCTCAAAAAAGCTCCGGCGTCTGTGAGAAATCTCTGGCCATCCAGAACAGGATTGCCGAAACCAGATGTGCCGCTTCATCCGATGTGGTTCCCTATGTGGACAGGTTGGCCACACTATTTGGGGACCGGGTGACAAGATTGGAGCAAAGATTGCTTCATCATGGTCATGAAACTGAAAAAGTCCTGGATAGGGTGATCGCAAAATGCGTTCCGTCTGGCAACTCGGGCAGCTCTTCGCGTAACTCTGGTACCGCTGCGCTAGACCCCGATGATGGACCAACACCGACCCCAGATATCCCTGTAGTTGCCAAAGATTGTGCCGAAATCCAAAGTCTTTCAAGTGTTCCCGTGAGCGGGGTTTACCATGTGACTCTTCCGGGTTTCAACAGAAAGACTGAGGTCTTCTGCGATCTAACTACTGATGGAGGTGGTTGGACTGTATGTGAACAGTATATATTTTCCTTGCCGTGTTGCTGGAACTATTACGAGGATATTTCTGAATTGATCTTTTGCAGGTCATCCAAAGGCGTGGGTATTTCCAAGGGTTTGAGTTGGAGAGCTTCAACAGAAATTGGGCTGCATATCGAAAGGGTTTTGGCAATGTGAGCCGGGAATTTTGGCTGGGAAACCACCCCATACATTCCATGACAACAGAACAGCCTATGCAGCTTCGGGTTGAGCTTGAGGATTTTGAAGGAAACCGAGCTTATGCCGTATACTCGACTTTCAGGTCTTAAATATATTGCATTTTATAGTTTACTGAGGATCGAGTTTAATAGCACAAATACCGTTTCTCATATCTTTACGTCTCTATAACAGGGTGGACTCGGAAGATGAAATGTTCCGCCTGAATGTTGGTGGCTATTCCGGGAACGCGAGTGACTCTCTCGGATCTCATCATGGAAAGTTTTTCTCAGCTCAGGATCGGATCAACGATGAAGTTGATCCGTGTTGCAGCTGCGCAGTTATTTACGAAGGTGGTTGGTGGTTTTACGCTTGCTTCGAATCTCATCTGAACGGACGTTATCTTCATGTGCCCATTGATGACCAGTATTTCCAAGGGATCATATGGGAGTATTGGAAAGGAGACTATTCGTTGAAAGCAACTGAGATGAAGATCAGACCTGCAGACTTTTTATCGAATGACACGCTTAATGATGATTATTTTGTGGAGGACCCTTAATTGAAAATATATTTTTTTCCTATCCTGTAGGCAAGCTTAACTGCAAAGCATCTATGTCATGCAGTTATAGAATTGTTTGCACGTTTCAAACATTAAATACAGTGTTCCAAATAAACACTACTAGTCGACTGTAAAATCTTCATTGGATGCATCATACATTTTTGGAATGGAGATTTATTTCTGAGTTAATTCAATAATTATATGGGTACGCACTTAACTTCATAAACATAAAATGCAAATATGAGTTGTGAGCGGCGAGTAGAATTTATTAGTTGTTTAGTTTTCTGAAAATTACATTGTTTTTTCTCCGTTTGTGATGACACAATTTAAGTATGTGGGACAAATTGCAGTATTGTTTTATTGTTACTGTATTACAATGTGTGGTCACGCGTGCCGTGTAACAAAGTTCGTCGTCAAATCGGCGGCTGCAAAACGTACATTAACCGGAGGCAGCGATATGATTGGCTGGTTCACCGTATAGAGGCGTCGGTATTTTTTGAATGACGTCACACTGGCGAACGTGTTCAGCTGAGAGACGGCAATGGCGTCTGTTGGTAAGTTAGTAAGTCTGGAATTCCTTATCGTTGCCTTTGATTATTAATCCTAATGTTATCATTACAAGCGTATGAAAGATGATTAATTTTGATTCGCGCTCCCGCTTTGTGCAATTGCTGTTTTTAATGAAGCGATAAACAGCAAAACAGAAATAAATATGCATGCATGCAAGGCCATGAGATTGCAATTCAACGTGACTATTAATTTGGTGCGATATGACCACTATAAACCTCGTGTCAAAAAACATAATTCAGATGTATATCGTAATGTTTTCCATGTAGGCCGGCCTTGAACATATGCACTTGTCAAAAGTTAACACAATTCTCGACAGTTGACATGATGTAACACCATGCACTTTTATATTGACATTTATTGTATTGTTGTTCAGGTCCAAATCCATTCAACCATCTGTTGAAGACCTTGGAAGTTGACGGCAAAAGCTACAAGTATTATGATGTTCGGAGTTTGCACCCTGAAAAGTTTGGTTGGTATTTGTAATTACTTGGTACAATGTGCGTTTTATATATTATTCTGTTTGACAGCAAATGTAGAATTTTGTGAAGTGCGTTGTATGAAATCAGACTTTGTCTTCTTCAGATAGCCATATCATAGAATTTATATCTGTAATAAAATGATAGCCAAACCCTGTGGTCGTTCATCCAAAAGAGATAATTATTATACATGACAAAGAAAATTAATTGACATACTTTCAAGTGTCCTGGAAAAAATGGGGTTGAGTAAAGGCACAATGAAGATCTGCTATCACATTGCGACATTGTATGTTAGCCAGCTCCGTTGTAATAGTCTTTAGTGAATAAATTTGTCTAGTAACAAGTTAATTATATAAGTGGATATTATTGAGGTGTATCGTTTATAATAACTAAATAACGCCATGTGGGTCTTTTACTGTTGTAATATTTTAGTCCGTTGTTTTATATCGGTGTCAGGCACACAAGCCAAAAATTTTTAGACGCCCCATTAAAAAGATAATTATCTGGAAATCCTGGAAGAAATCTTTATTAAGTAATGTAATTAAGTCAAAGACATGACGTGAAAATAACCGTTTGTCAATAAATTTTATTTCTAATTTCTTTTGGTTCAAAAACACTCAATTTTGAATATTTATACCGTATAGTAAATATTTGTTTTGCATGTTTAGACCGCCTGCCGTATTCAATCCGAGTGCTGCTCGAGTCTGCGGTCAGATGCTGCGACAACTTCCAGGTGCAAGAGAAAGACGTGGTCGCCATTTTGAATTGCCAAGGTGCGAAGGACTGCGATGATGATGGGACAGAAGTGGCCTTCAAGCCTGCCAGGACAATCCTGCAAGATTTCACCGGAGTCCCATCCGTGGTTGATTTCGCGGCCATGCGGGACGCCGTCGTCAAGCTTGGAGGCGACCCAGGCAACATCAACCCTGTTTGTCCAGTTGACCTGGTCATCGATCACTCGGTGCAAGTAGATTTCTCGAGAACGTGAGTCCATCGGGCACGGTTTCAGTTTGTTGCATCGGTGAAGGGGCTGGCTATTCCAAGTAGTCTTTACGGACTCGCATTCTAGATTTTTGTTATCATTTAGAATGCATTCATAGTCATTTATAATTTATTTGCAGGAGAATTTTACTGATTTTTCATTTGCTTGACATTTGCATACGTACAGAGCCGATGCTGCTGATAAGAATCAAGATCTTGAGTTTGAGCGGAACAAGGAGAGGTTTCTTTTCCTCAAGGTGAGGAAACGTGTTCAAATTTCCATTTCCTTTTTGGCGAAAGTTATTGAGTTAAATTCGTTACAATTTGGTTTCAATTCGGTAATACATTGCCTTTGTTTAACTGCAAAGGAAAACTTGCGTGATTACAATTTCAGTGGGGCGCAAAGGCGTTCAAGAACATGCTGATTGTGCCCCCGGGATCGGGAATAGTCCATCAAGTCAATTTGGAGTATCTTGCAAGAGTGGTGTTCGAACACGATGGAGTCTTGTACCCTGACAGCCTCGTTGGCACAGATTCGCACACGACGATGATTAATGGCCTCGGTGTCCTAGGATGGGGTTTGTTTGTTTGTTGAATCGTTTATCTAACATTAAGAATTAGTGTGTTTTACATATCAATATAACGATCGCAGGTGTTGGTGGCATTGAGGCTGAAGCGGCCATGTTGGGGCAAGCTATCACGATGGTCCTACCGGAAGTCGTCGGTTACAGATTGACCGGTGCCATCCCACCTTTATCGACATCCACCGATGTTGTATTGACCATAACTAAAGTGAGAACCGAAGTTGTTCGCCGATGGTTAAATTCTTGACTCGTTGAAGACGAACAAACCTTGCGCTTTTATGCAGCATCTGCGACAAGTAGGTGTTGTGGGAAAGTTTGTGGAGTTTTTTGGACCAGGAGTGGCGAGCCTCTCGATCGCAGATAGAGCTACTATTTCCAACATGTGCCCTGAATACGGCGCCACAGTTGGGTTCTTCCCTGTCGATAGCAAAAGTCTTCTTTATTTAAAACAAACCGGTATTTAGATTAGTATAATTTTTTGCTAATAAAGATCATGGTAAAGTTCATTCTTGCATTAACAGGTCGATCCGAACACAAGGTTCATTACGTGGAAGAATACTTGAAAGCCGCCAGAATGTTCCGTGACTACAATGATGTTTCCGATAACCCCGAGTTTTCCCAGGTAAAACGGAAATCCTGAGCCTAGTGAATTTGCAGCGAAGCACGTTTAGGCATACGTAACTGTTAGTGAAGTGGGAAATGTAATATTTGGTACAATTGAAATATCATCGTAAAGGTCGTCGAGCTGGACCTTGGAACCGTCGTGCCGTCACTCAGTGGACCGAAGCGACCGCATGACCGCGTATCCGTCAGCGATATGAAATCGGATTTCTTTCAGTGTTTAAGCAATAAGGTTAATGAATGCCTTTCTCATCATACAAAGACGATAGGAAAGTTTGTGCCATATTTGAATTCTCAACAGGTGGGATTCAAAGGTTTTGGGTTGGCAGAAGACAAATTGTCGGCCACGGTGCCATTCGTTTTTGAAGGCCACGAGTACACATTGAAGCATGGCTCTGTTGTGATTGCAGCCGTCACCAGTTGTACAAACACCAGCAATCCCTCGGTGATGCTTGGAGCAGGTCATCATCAGTTCGCAGACATTTATTAATTAATATGAGAGAGTCTTCTAAACAGAAATGAATTAACACTTTTAGGTTTGCTGGCAAAGAAAGCTGTTGAACTGGGTCTCAATGTAGCACCGTACATCAAAACGAGTCTCTCTCCCGGAAGTGGAGTTGTTACGTATTACCTGAAATCCAGTGGCGTTATTCCCTACCTTTCAAAGCTCGGGTGAGTTTTTTTAATGTGCGTTTCTAGTTCCAATAGTTCACCTGTTGGTCTCGACAGGTTTGACGTCGTTGGTTACGGCTGCATGACGTGCATTGGAAACAGTGGCCCGTTACCGGAGACTGTGTGTGAAGCTATAGAGAAGGTTTGGCTTTCTGGTTTGTGTATTTTGATTTGCATGTTCTAATCGACACACTTTTTACTCTTTCAGGGTGATTTGGTTGCTGTCGGCATCCTATCCGGAAACCGTAACTTCGAAGGACGTATTCATCCAAATACGAGAGCCAACTATCTCGCCTCACCGCCTCTGGTCATTGCGTATGCCATTGCTGGAACAGTCGATATAGATTTTGACTCTGAACCCATAGGTATTACTATAAAACTTCTTTGTTTTTTATTAAATAGTTTTTTAACTATTCATAAATATTCACAGGACACACACCAGATGGAGAGGCTGTTTTCTTGCGTGATATTTGGCCGACAAGGGAAGAAATCCAGGTTATAAAATGATAATGTTTATTGTTTCCGTGTTTGTTTCCCATTGGTCCATTTATCATTTCAGGAAGTGGAGCGACAATATGTCATCCCTGCGATGTTTGAAGAAGTTTACGCCAAGATCGAGGTACTTACGCCAAATTGGTCTGTCGAATATACTGGTGTTGCACGAGTTTTTTTGGCACGTTTTAGCATGGTAGCGACAAGTGGAGACGTTTGGATGTACCAACTACTATGCTATATCCTTGGGAGGGTAATTCAACATACATCAAATCACCGCCATTCTTTGAATCAATGGTAACTTGTGTGGTGTTTTTTTCTCGTGTGAGATGGCCATCATTTTGCATAAACATATAATAAAACCTTATTTGCCAGACACGGGAATTGCCACCACCGCTCAAAATACAAAACGCACACGTGTTGCTGTTCCTTGGCGATTCAGTGACAACCGACCATATTTCTCCAGCAGGAAGTATTGCACGGAATAGCCCTGCGGCGAGATACCTGGCCGCAAGAGGGTAAATATAAAACAATTGTTGGAATGGTAAGCTAATCATGATAATGTGTAATTAATTAGATTGACGCCGAGGGAGTTCAACTCGTACGGCGCAAGACGTGGTC
This sequence comes from Glomeris maerens, assembly GCA_023279145.1. Lineage (NCBI taxonomy): Eukaryota > Metazoa > Arthropoda > Diplopoda > Glomerida > Glomeridae > Glomeris > Glomeris maerens. The sequence continues at coordinate 1,709 of WWPM01024252.1, read as the reverse complement.
ACGATGAGGTCATGGCGCGCGGAACCTTCGCAAACATTCGCCTTGTGAATAAACATGTTGGTAAAACGGGGCCCAAATCTATTCACATTCCATCAGGCGACGAAGTAATTTTTTGCTATATTATTAAGCTAATTCCTTGAATTGTTATGGTAATTGTTTTTTGAAAAATAATATTGCAGATGGATGTGTTCGATGCTGCACAAAGGTACCGGGAGAGTAGTGTTCCAGTTATCATAATTGCAGGGAAGGATTACGGATCTGGGTCTTCCAGAGACTGGGCTGCCAAGGGGCCTCATTTGCTGGTTGGTCATCACTCTTGATGTGCTTTTACACCCTCGCAATACTATTAAGTGTTTGTAATTTCAGGGTGTTAAAGCTGTAATCGCCGAGAGCTTTGAACGAATTCACCGGTCCAATCTTGCAGGGATGGGCATTGTGCCGCTGCAGTTTTTGCCAGGGCAAACGCCAGACACTTTACAACTGACCGGGAAAGAAAAATACACTATTGACATTCCTGATGGTCTAAAACCGGGACAGCATATCGATGTTAAGGTTTGTAACTATGGAAATGCGACAATTGATACAAATAGATTGTCACGAGAACGCTTATAATTTCAGTTGGATGATAATCGTACTTTTTCAACAATTGTACGATTTGACACCGAAGTTGAACTGACGTACTTCCATCATGGAGGTATATTAAATTATATGGTACGTACGATGGCAAGCCCCGCACAGGAATTGTCAAATGTGGTCGAGGTTCAATGAAACGCAACTGGTTACAGATTTTGTAAAACAATAAATGAAGCCGGGATAACAGAATAGTATTTATACACTTTAAGGCGAAACAAATCAAATTTTATTTCACATTCAAGTCTATTGTATTTTGTTCGGTTTAATTTCTGCGTTGATTAGTTTTATATTTGTCACTGCGGTCGGTGCGTCGGAGTTTTCCTTCGTCATCAGGTTCTTGCTGAACCAAGCCGGTCTTTGTTTCTGCATCTCCACTGGCAATTTACCAGTTCCGAATTCGTCACTTGAAGTTTCATTTTCATAAACAATGGACACTTCTTTGTTAATCGGATCCAACTTCCATTTGCTCTTGACGGCCTGTTGAATCGCTTCGGTCTCTTCACGGATCTTGCTGTAGCAGTTACCTGAAAATGCACGCAAAATTTCAATGAATCAATTCCGCTCACAACTAGGGACTTTTTTTTAAATGACTTGCCACAAATGGTGTGTGCTTGATGGTAATGACCACACATATTACAAACTGCTATTGCATTGTTTGGTTTGTACAGCTTTGCCATTTTCCTCTGCATACGAACTTCGGCGCTGCGACGAAATCGAGGCACAGCAAACAAGAAACCATCTCCTAATATCCTGTCAACAAGAGATTTCTTGCCATTTTCTTCAGATGGTTCATTTGTTTCACGGGTTGATTCATGAACGTCCCAATTCAAAGCGAAATCTAAATAGTAAGTTTTCAAGAATATCGGTTTATTAATTTTAAATATTTTAAGCTAAGTTAGATTCTTACCAGGAGGACATTGAAAACCCAATGTAACCAGTATTCTGCTTTCAATTCGGGAAAAATAAGAGGACACTCGCGATAACACGAGAGTCGCCATTTTATTACGGTATCGATATATAGTTACAGCACGGTACATAGTATCGATACAATAAACGTACATTATTTATTTTGTTAT
>WWPM01024251.1:0-26485 GCA_023279145.1 Glomeris maerens | reverse complement strand
CAAGGAAATATACTTACTGAACAGTTGGTAGATGTAATTGTTCCCATGTATATTGAATGATATTGTCACGAATACTATTTACAGTGATTAATACGTTATCAAATTCTCTACGATTTCAGTTGATCTGACAAGTTGGAAGGAAAAAATCGAAGAAGAAATACAGGATTCCGAGGACAATCCCGCTTCCGAGGCTGTTGTCACGATTGAAAAATTCTCAACAGACTTTCAGGAACATGAAAAGTTTACGGATGGCATTCTAACAATTGGCTGCATTGGTTTGTCTTCATCATGCAGTTTGCTTTGAGATGTCTTAATAATTAATGTGTAAAACAATTTATTTATTTTTTTATTTTAGGGCAGCCAAATGTTGGAAAGTCTTCGCTTATGAATGCAATAATGGGCAAAAAGGTAAGTTATTTGACTGTGAAATTGCAGATAGTTTTAAATCTTGGGAAAATGTTACCATACTGTATTTATTGTCAGGTTGTAAGTGTTTCCAGAACTCCTGGACACACAAAACATTTTCAAACCATTTTCCTAACGGACAAAGTACGGCTATGCGATTGTCCTGGTTTAGTTTTTCCATCCAAAGTGCCAAAGCCATTACAGGTTTAATAAATTTATAAAAGGAAATCGTCAGGTGTAGATTATTGTCAACTGTAATGTAGGTCCTTGATAGATATTGGCCGGAAGCTTCCCGATTGCACAAGTTCGCGAGCCATATACTGCAATCCGATTCATTGCAGAAAGGATACCGTTGCAGAAACTGTTGAAATTGAAACATCCGGATGCTGTTGGAAATTCTATGGGGCACTCGTTTGCTTGGACACCATTTGACATCTGCGACGGTAAGAGTTTAAGCTCAGTTTTTTTTTTTTTTTTTTGCTATTTTGCAATGTAATTATTGCACTCGTTTGCTCAGCTTGGGCGGAGAAAAGAGGATTTGTTACTGCCAAAGCTGCCAGGAATGACGTTTACCGTGCCGCTAATAATATCCTCAGGATGGCTGTTGAAGGCAAAATCTGCTTGTGCTTGACGCCACCTGGATTTCATAAAAAGAAAGGTGATGTTGCTTACAAATATGGTAAAATGCTATATGTTAGCTGAATCAAGTAGAAATGATAGCAGTTGGGAAGAAATAAGAGAATTTTAAAAATACAAGTACCACATTTATGTGCCAAACTTGCAATTTTAATATTTTAAAAATACAAATGTAATTATGGAATTCAATTGGCCGAAATTTTAACGCAATAATATTAAAAGCAAATGTAATGAAAATAAAATTATATCAATTACTATTTATGTAATTTTGTTCGAATTCCAAGGAAATATTGTGAAAATATTTTGCATATCAGTTATTAGCACATAGCTAGAAATAGAGAACTTCGTGTTATGAGGAAATTTAGAAAATTCAATGAATAGTTTTAAACTTACATCGAACATTTTATTACTATTTATATGAACTATTGATATGCAGCCAGCGTTCTATGAGGGGGGGGGACCCAAAAGTAAGTAGACTGATTTTTTTGTGGTCAGAGTTATTGCAGTTCCACGTTCTGCTGCTAGGGGAATGTAAAGTAACTTCATACCACTCAGTAACCCAAGTTTCGTCCCAAACAAGTATTTCGTTTATTTGGTGTGAATTATTTAATGAGAGCTCTTTTGAATGTTCGTCGATTTTTCAATGGCGGATTCTAATAAACGCCCCTGCTCACATCGAAGTTTGTACGTCAATTTTGATTAAAAAAGGAAATAGCCCTTTTGCCCAACCCCCCAATTCACATGGCATTGACCCTTCAACTTGTATTAATTCCCTGAATAAAAAGGGACACAGAAGGAAAATGAGGTGAAGGCAAATCGACAAACACACAAAACAGTTCTCACTAGAAAAAATTAACACCAAATGAACAAACAAAATTTTTGGGACGAAACTTGGATTACTTAATAGTATGAAGTTACTCTATACTCTCCTAGCGGCAGAAGGCGGAACTGCAATAACTGTGACCAAACAAAATCAGTCTACTTACTTTTGGGTACCCCTATGTATATATATTTTACTGTTTCTTTTTTTACTTTGAAAGTTTTAATTGGGTATTTATTGATTTAACAGAAGTTTATGCATCTGATGAAGACATGCAGGAAGTATTAGCAATATTGGATAGAAAGACGCAGCTGGAAGGTGAAGAAGAAGCTCAGAATGAAAGCGAAGATTCTGGAGAACGAAATAGTGTCTCAGAAGAGTCATCAGGCGTCGATGACAGCGACGAACCATCTGCTGTTGGATACGCAACCAGCCGCAACAAGTTTCAACTATTAGATGATGATTAAGCATTTGAAGTTGGTCTGGAAGAAATTCATTTTTTGTCCCAATTGCTTGAGCATGCATGCAAAAAAGGTATAAATAACAGCACACTGTAATAATGCAAATTGTTCCTGGAATTTTAGCATTCCTAAATTTGGTTGATTTCAAAATTCGGTAATAATTTTGACATACTTTTTCTTCATATTAATCATTCTGTCCCTAACTAGGAATAACATGCCACTTTTGGGCGTTTTTTAACCTAGTTTTTGTGGCTTGTTTGAATTTGAAATAAACATTTGGGGTAAACCCTCTACGGGATTATTTACTATCACCAACTGTGACACAAAGCATAGAATTGCGTTTGAAACTTTAAGCATCCTTGCAAAGGTTGGGAAAGTACAATGCCAGTTTATATTTAGGTGATGATTTACTTGTTGTCTTCGGTATTTTCTCGTTCAATCTGGCTTTTTTCGTTCTTGGCTCGGTTTCTAGGTAAGCTTTTTGTTTGTTTGCGGTTTTTTTGCCTTGGGAACTTTTCCAGGTACTTTTCCGTTGCCATGCCGGCACAGCTTAATTTAGCATTTCCATATTACTTTCTTTCTTCACAAAAATTATACGCACGTTTTTAAAGTTAGAGTTGAAAAATTTGCTCTTGACTTTGAATAATGTAAATGTATGAATGAAGGATGTGTAATGCAATGGTGCAAATCCCTTCCCCATTTACAAGTAAAAAAATATCAAATAAACAAGAAATGTAATTGCTATTACATATATTCAATAGTATTAATTGCAATACTTTGTACGATATTATTTGGGAATTAATCCATATCAATATTACGTAAAAGTTGCAATAATTCTAAAATTGTTTGCCAATTAATTTCGCAATTATTTACATTTTGAACGTGAAATTTCTTTTGAATGTTTTTTGTGAGTATTTAAAACATAGGAAAACCGCAAACAATATTTAATCTCCGTAGGTATATTAGTTGAATGCTTATGCTATTTGTTATTTTAAATTTGCTTTTTTCTAGGTTTTAGTGAATTGTACGCCAATATCACATTACGAGATCACAGAAATGTGTCATTGAAGAGACATAAAGAGTTTGCTTGGGTACAGAAACGCCCACCAAAGTCTTGAATTGGACATTTGCGAGTCACGTTTCAGTAAAACATATGCCTTAGCACCAATAGTTGAAGAAGAAACTGTTGCATGCCACGCCGCTTGTTGCCCGATGCAAAGACGATTTTCCAAATATAGCCATACTTATATCGGTCTGGTTTGTGACCACCACTAAGATTTCACCTCAACATCACTCACTTTCTTACTTCTATCAGACTAGAGAAGATCACTTGGGTAATACTCTTCAATTTTATTTTTTCCCCCGTGTGCTGTGATTATGTAGAAGGGAAAAACTTGAAATCTATGTTAAACTTATATACTGTTTTTACAGCTGACATCACTAACTTTGCACGAAAATGAGTTACAGTTAAGTTATTTTTATACATTGAAAATTGTTTCTATTTACGAATCTTAACTTTACTACTGAATTTTTTGAAGGACATTACGGACTCACTTCGCCAACCTACATCCCCCCGGATTCTCGCACAACCAAAAGCGAATATTCCAGCACCACGGAAAGGACTTATAGCACAGCTGGTTAGTAAATTATATAGCTTGACTGTATTTGTCTCATTTTTACCACATTCGAATTGTTTTTATTGCATTGGCAATCTTGATGTTGATTTCAGTAAATATTAAAATGTAGTTTACAAATACATACATCGCAAAGAATTCAGGTAAAAAGAGTGTGAAGTACATCTTAATTTCGCCATAATTTTTTTGAACATTTACTAACTTTTGGTATAATCTGTTTAAAAAAAATAATGAAATTTGTGAGAACTCTTGACAGTATTCTTTTTGTGATATAAATAATTGTTTTGTATTATGAGTACACATTTCTATATTGAACTTTATTTAGTAAAATTTCCTTTTATGGATTTTTGTAGAGATTCTGAGCAAATTAGTGGAAATTATTTTTCAAACGATATTTTTTGTGTATAATTCTAGGTCCGAGCCGAGATTACAAATACACTTTGGAGTCATCGACAACCACTCGTTCATCCCGCCCAACAACCTATTACCCGGATTACAAAAAGACTATCACCACTTCTACCCACGGTTACACTCCACGTTGGTACAACACAAACTCTACAACCACAACCACCAGAATAGGTAAGGGATCATCCATAAAATACATTCGCTAAAATCGCTGAAATTTGGACTTCCCGCCCTCTGTAACAATTTTGTAAAAGCTCCCAACACCCCCCCCCCCCTCCCCCTAGGCGAGCGTCACGCATAACATAAATCACCCCCTCCTTTTCCGGTAAAATTTGCACAATAAAGTTAATAGTAAAGAAAACAGGTAGAATTTTCTAATGGCTAAAGTTTCAATGTACTATGTGTAAAATGAAAATTTTGTCAAAACTTTGCAAATATTCGGATTTGCACGGTAATGACGGGAAAAATTGATGAACGTACACATTATAGAATTATACCCCCCCCCCCCCACCCATTTTATCGTACACTTTTGTCACAGTCACCAAAGACCCCCTCCCCCTTAAAGCGAACGTATTTTATGGATGACCCTAAAGCAATTTCCTTTAGAGTCAAAAATGGCAACCATTTGAATGGAAACTGGCCAAGTGCAAGACATTCTTGTCTGGCTCATCCATTAAAATGAGTTTATTTATACAACTTGGAAATGTTTTTAGGACCTACTGGAGTGACTACCAGGACATACCGCTATTAGAAGATAGCCAAAAGATTTGAAGTGGCACCGTTTTCATTAATTTGATGCGCACGCTAATGCAAAAAAGGTTTTGTTTGTTCTTTTATTGACATGACTGGAAATTTTCATTCTGAAGAAATTTTAAACTGAAGAGCATAGGCTATAGTGAAATTTACCCAATTGCATGAATAAATGTCTCAATCGCTGTAAATTAAAACGAATTGGTCTGCAATATAATCATGACTATGTATGTTTTTTGGTTGGAATACATGCATGTATAATGCAGTGTTATTTTGAAGTTTTCACAATGTACTATGTACTACACTGTGTACGCAAGAAACATGTACAATCTTAACTTGTCAAAGTATACATTATTTAACTGACTATAGTGGCACCACTATAGCTTGAGAAAATTTTAGACCAATGACATTGTCCTGGTTCATCGCTTACTTTTGCCTTTGTTATAATCCCACTTAAGGTTCTGTTGCAATGTATACATATATCGGTCACTCGATATCATGCCCATCCGACCTGGGGCAACTAATCTTCACTTGACAAACCTGTTTAAACCACGCCCTTTTCTCAAGCTATAGTGGTGCCACTATAGAACATATAAATCGGTATGGAAAAATTGTAATCATTACTTTATTGTGAAATTCTGTGCAGTGCTGTGCCCGAAGGGCATGCATATACACAGTGGCAATTAAATCGTGATTAAATTAGGAAACGGTGCGGGTGAGACATGCGTTGAGAAGGGATGCCAAAACATGGACTGTGCTTACAATTTCATAGGGGTTAGGGTTATCTTTGTGCCCCGGCGCAGGAACAATGCTCACCCCTATGCAATTATCGGCACGAACCGCGCCTTTGCGCCCCTCCCCCCATTCAGGACCGTTGGACAAGGGCGTGGCTTAAACGAGTTTGTCAAGTATAGATTAGTTGCTCCAGGTTTGGATTGGCCGATGTACAGTAGATGAAAATTTTAAATCAAAGGACCGGAAGTGGCCAGGAAAGAGTAAGCAAAAATCATCTCAAACATCATTTGTCAAAAATTGTATCAAGCTGTTCTGGCTTGACTATAGTAGTGTTACATTGAAAAAGCGATATGTGAAGTCATAATAATGTTGTTCCCGTATTACGTGATAAAAATTTCCACGAGTGATACGCATAATAGTTATGTAATTAATTTAAAGAGTAGTAACGGCGCATCCGTGTAGATGGCAGCACCGCGTCAATATATCTTGACAGGGGGGGTAGATCCTTGGGTAGGTGTACATATAGGGAGGAGTGCCTAGGCTCTGCCCCCTAGTGACCGCATAGCTTGTCCAATGGCTTGTCATCGCACGCACCACCCCTAGGGGTGGTGTCACGGGTAACGTCATAACGACGCCATGTTCGAGGGGGAGGGGGCGCATCTCCTGTTGGACGAATATCGACGTTTTTTCCCCCAGACACATGCTCAGAATTTTACAGAATTTCAGAATGGAATTCAGGGATTTTCCATGACGTCATCGATACTCGTCCAAAAGGAGCTGCGCCCTCTGCCCCTCCCCTTCGAGCATGGCGACAAAAAGATTCTATAGCTATATAGCCTCCACCAAAGGCACGGATTATAGAGTTACATGGATAGCGCACTCGAACGGGAGGCGCGGTCGGTTTTCCAACTTCAGTCACGTGACCTCGCCTATGACGCATTGCATCCAAAATGGCGGACAACGGGTGGCGCGCCATTCAACGTATTGTAATTTGAACTTGTAATTACTTGGTGAGAAAATTTCTTTGAAGGTAATTCTGCATGTAAGAAATTATCGTGGAATTATTCGTTTAATTCGCAGGTAATTCGGTGTAATTTTTGGGTGTAAGTACGCCCCGTCCAAACGCCGCGTCATCGCTAGCCCCGCCCCTTCGTCGCCATCACTTGATGCTGGCACAGAGATCGCCAATCTTGCCATTTAAAATCCACCCATTCTTCGGTTTAATCAGATCTAAATGTTAAATACAGTATAACATATTACTCCTACATTGTATTCAGTAAACTTAGCTGCACTATTATCTTCAAAATTAAAGTCATCTTGGGGAAAAAAAGCTGCCGTCTGAAAAACTGTAGACCGCCATTTTGGTTGCAAAATATGACGTCCCGGGATCACGGGATCCTGGGGGGGGGGGGGGGGGGGGGGCAAGTCTGCGCAACCGGTCCGTAGCTTGAGATTCACATTTTAGAATGGAGTTTCCACTCGGTATAAATGTACTCGCCGCTGCGCACGCGCAACGTTATACATTGGAAATTGGAATCTCAGCAGTCTGTTGAGGCTTTGGTCTGCATGGCACAGCGGTAGGTTTTTTGCTTTGATCCCTGTTCATGACGATGGAGCGTAAGTTAGCTCCTAGGCCTAAGCCGAGAGCGAAAGAGGTTGAATCGCTGACCACCATGGACAGTTTCTACGCCGAAAGAAGATTTGTGGACGGGTTTCCCGACTTAGTAGCGACGAAAATCCGTGTGGACGCTGTTGAGTTCCTGGAAGTGGTTCGCAAGGACACATACCACACTTTTGTGGATCCGAATCAGGTTGTGGTACCTATTCGTCCGGCACGAGTTTTGATTTCTGTAGGCGGACAAGCATCGATGCAAGTACTGTACAGGCATTTTGCAGCTGCTTCCGCATCCGATCAACTTTTTGACATGCTCAAGAACCTGTCTGTGAGCGGTGGACATTATTTATGCTCTGGTCTCAGTGTGGATGACTTAAGGACAAACCCATTATCTTCTGCCGTCAACGCTTTCTTCTTCCCAATGCCAAGGGTCGAGTCGAAGCGTTGTCTTCTCTGGTTTGTACCCATGGCCAGGAAATCGAAAGTTATCAACTCATTGGTGGCCCTGTGTCCAGAATGTCTCCAGTGGAAGAGGGATTCCATGAGGTTATTCAAACGAAGAGCATGTAGGTCAATTGCTCCGAAAACCTCCTCTGAAGCTGCTTTGAAGAAGTCAACAAGTGTAGAAGATGTGAGAATTTTTGCATGTGCCTTACTCTTACATAGTATGTTTTTATTGTAGTATTCTTGTAATTCAGGCAGAAGAGGAATCCAGCAGCATGAAGGCAATTTGTGACTTGGCAGATGCAAGGAATAAAGTAATGTCTTACAACTTTTTGAAGTTAAAACCGACGCAACATTTGCATCGCTTCATTTATTTGATTGATGGATTTTCCATATGAATAAAAATACTTCAGTGTAACTACAATTGACAATTGGAACTGTTTTTCTGTTAAACGTTGGTTGGTATTTTTATTTTCAGATGCAAGAAGGTGAAAGTGAAGACGAACAGGAGAGACGTAATGCTATCAGCGAGATCATGCTGGGAAAAGAAGTTACAAAAAAGCGCAAGAGACCATGAGATGGTCTTTCTTGTTGAAATAGGTTATTTTTATCATATTGTATATCCTTATAAAGCTTCCTACTTTAATTGCCAATCTATGTGTATGCATTTCCAGAATGATGCCACTACTTGTGTACAGTATAATGTTTGAAGTCAACATTCTGCACGTTCCTCTGTAAAGATGATGTATGTTACTGGAAAAAGCAACGCTGTTGTGTTCTTAGAAACTAATGTAACTTGACGTTTGCATGCGTTAGTAATTTCAAACTGCACATTGTCATATGTCATCAACCTTGTTGGAAATCAGTCTCCAATTTCAATGTAATCGGGGGGGGGGATTCGTTGATAATGAATATTGGTATCGAGTCGAAGAAGTGTTCAATATAAACAATCATTTTTGCAGGTAGTCACACAGATTTTGTTTATAGTTTTATATTTCTTCTCTGTTTTCATGGGCAGAAGTATTCTTCCTGATGTTATTTCTACCACATGCTTTTCAAAAACGACTTTTCAGTGAAATATGAAGATATAATATAATGGGCGTTTTCGGCAATCCATATTGTCGCCAGATATCTTGAGCTTTGGCCAGAGAAATTGTTCGGCAATTCATGTGGGCCTCAGAGATCAAAACAGGTTTTTCATTCGGCAAATCAAATGTCTGAGGAGTAACGTCGTTTTCTCAGACTGCCTTGTCAGACAAATATTGTTGCCTGGCTCACTCAGACGAAAAGATGGCAGCCCGCGTGGAATGTTCGGTTGAATATACAGGGTCGCGATTTTCGTGCCATTTGACCGAATTAGGCATGCACAAATGGAATAAAGGTACATGAAAATTGTTGAATCAAATGTAGTAGTCAAATTTGATCCATTTAACTACGTAGTTATATTTAATAACTAGAGTTCAAGAAAGGAGAAAGTTGTTTGTGACAACATGCCATCACAACTGCACGACATCTTGACGACACGTAATCCGCCATTTTGAATATTCCAGCCGTAACAGATATTTGTGTTAGGCTAACCAGATAAATTGGGTGCCAGACATACTCAGAGAAGGAATCAGAGATGACGTCACACACTCAGACGACCCAGACAGACAGTATGAATTGCCGAAAACGCCCATAGACTATTTTATGGGAGTGTGCATAAAAATTTCCCTTATGATTGATTTCCAACCATTCATTTCAATATGGGCGAAGTGTTTTTCCCCCTAAAGAGTGCATGAGAAAACAGTTTAGGTAGCAGCATTTGGTTCTTTGGAAAAACAATTTTGCGATCGGGCTTGTGTTTTGGGTGGAAAAGAATTTAATCAATGTGATATAAACATGCAGATAAAATTTCATTGATTTAATCTGAGATATTTTATTTATCCAAACTTAAGTACGGATATTAGAAAGGAAACATTATATATGCTTAAAGTTGCAAGTGGAGCAGGAAAAAAATACGTGACACTGTATAGGTGTTGTAATAACTGCAATAACTCTCCTTGCGGATCGGATTTTGTAGGTGAGGATCACTATTGCGCTTCATTCATTCGACGCAATCCGCACTCTTTTAGAGTTTGCCGAATGCTGCGGTCTCTGTCCTGTCTGCGTTATACCGTTGTATTTTTGGCTAAAATAATACTGAGACCACGGGTTTTCCATAATTGTCGCATCCGGTCAGCCATTGGCGTTGCAGATGTATATTTAAAATTAGAATTGAGCGAAATGGTAAAAGAGAAAATGGCTGCTAAAAAGCACTGCGTCCGGCAAATGCGGCAGTGTCGTCTTTTGCTGCCAAAAATGCGACCGTTTCTCGTCATATAACTACCAGAAATCATCTAAATGTCGAACAAAATGGCCAAAGGCGGTGAGTAAATATAATTCATTATTTTTGGTGTCAAAACTGCTCTTCCAAGAGGCCCAATCGTGAAAAACAAATTGCACACTTACGTGCGGTCCACTGTCTTTCTGCTCTAAATAGGGTTCTTTTATCGTCTTATTATCTCATTATAATAATCAAATTTGGCTGTTAGACGACGGCTAGTAAATAGGTTGACGTAATTATTGTCACACATGGCTTTGTTTTGATATTTTTTCGCCCGGCCATTTCCCAATTACTGTGAAGGCCACCTTTTTATTCGCGAAAACGACGATTAGTTGAGTTCGCGAACTTTAAATTTCGCGTTTCTTGTATGTCAGTGTTTATTTTCATAGCACAGTATCAAGGGACTTTTGACTATGCGCGAAATTTAAAGAGTACATTTACAGTATTAAAATAAATGCTGTTTCATCGTTTTATAACGATATTTTGGTTGATAAATTGTAAATGATGCCGTTTTAATTGTAATTTAAAATCAATTTTATCATGAGTTCCCGTTTTATGTTGATTGTACTGCATGTAGTATTGCATTTCGACTAGGTATAGTTTGTGGTAATTCAAGACCTTGGGTAATTTTATAATTTGTGTGGCATGTATGACTCATCTTTTGCGAATGTTACATATGTTAAATATTTTCACTGTGACACATGAAACTGGGATAAGTTAAATTTTGTTTTATTTATACATGTGAGAACTAAAATTATTTTCCACGTTTGTTACCAGATGCCGGACCAAACGCTTTTTTAGACTGTTAAAATTGTGTGTACCTTATTGGTAAAAGACTATAAATTGCTATGATATATGGCATATATATTGTCAAGAGTGGATTATTGAAATACAATTGTTTGAATTTTGATAAATAACGATTATGAAGACGAAAGAGGTCACATGTCAAGGAAAGAAACCACCATCTACATTGTTGGATGAGAAAATGGTACAAGGGTGCAAATATTTTGTATTTGATTATCAAGTTTTGGGTTCTCAAAATTGTAGTTTTGTATCCCAAAATTATTTTATAATCGAATGTAATCTTGAAATTTGTTTGTGATTCAGGTATGTGCTTCAATTTTAGGTGTATGATCTTTTACTGTTTATTTAATTATCTATTAGAGGATCAAGAATAACAAACTTAAAAGAGTTTGCATTCGACGTAAATAAATAAACACTAGCTGCAGATCAATGTTATTGTTTATAAAAACACGAGACGAGATTCATCTCAAAAAACAAACAACATACACTGCATACATTTCAAAAGTATTGTCATGAGATTCAACTTGATAATAAAATTGGCATTGGATAAAAGTTCCATTATAAGGTCAGTGTATGTATAGTGATAAACGGGCATTGTTGCTGAAAAGTAGGCGTGGTCAATGTAATTGCCTTATCTCGAAAGTGATTGGTCGCCTGCTTGGCAGTAGGCATGGCTGGTCATTGCGTTCTTCCAAAATTGTACTCGTTTCTGCCTGCAAAACACGTGAAAGTTAACTTGCTCTCACTTTCCACGAACTTCAAAATGGTTTACACGGGCCTCGTCTGTTGGGAAGGTGAGCTAAAAAAGTATAATTAATAATGGTTTTATTGCCAAATTTATCACTATTTAATTTTGTTTATTAATTTACTGCTAGTATTTTAATAATGAAATTAAGCAACCGTTTTTCCGAAATGTCACGAGATTGGGTTGTTGGTCTAAGCAGTTTGAGCATTTAATTATTCATCAGTATGTGTATATTGAATTGATTTTTGTCCATGTGAATAATATGGCTAGGTTTTTTTGTTTCGATGACGTAACGGTTGTCACGTGACGCCGTGAAACGATGAAACGGGTCACACAGTTGCTACTTGCTATATAATACCATTTAAAGAAGAGAATTGGAGGTCAAGTGCGACGTGGGCGTTTCCAAAGACTAGTCCAGCCGGTTTTGATTGTTATTAAAATTAACTACCGCTACCGCTACCTGACAAAAAATGTATGCAGCATAATAATTATGCTAAACTTTTAATAAGTGCATGCAGTAATTCTCATGAAGAATCGATGTCTCATTAAAATACATATGACCAAAAAATGGTGCACAGCTGCTATGAAATTTCAAGACAAACTGTTGGAATGAATGTAAAGCGCCACCTGGTGAAACGCGAGCGTAAACACCACGTGGAGCTATGAATTGTGCATGTATTTCCATACGATGACGAAAAATGTTGAGGAAAAAAACCATTGAAATATGTACATATACTCTATATTAATTTCCAAACAAAGTTATGCATGAGGATTGCGAGAATGCCTCGTCTGAGAAAATCTACTTTATTACTGTTTAGAAAACAGTTAGTTTGATATGTATTTTTTCGGTTGTGGCAGTGAAAGTCTCAACAATTTCTAATAAGATTACTAAAACGGAAACTAGCAGTGAGTGCCATAAATGACGAATTTTGCGGAATCAACCGGAAGAGTTATGAATTCGCCGGTGACTGTGACTAATAACGAGCGGATTTGAAGGAAAACGAAAATGTCATGAAAATCAAGAGACGAAAATGAGTTTCTTCAATTTAAAAATTTCCATTTTTTATATACCGGTACCCCATACTATAAGCTGCGCTTTAGTGGTGCCATCTGGTTGTCAGTGGGTAGTTCCTTGGAATCGGTGATGTCACTTCATTCGTCTTCCTTCCCACGCATTATAATGAAGAAAAGTTTTCTTATAATGCATATTGTCCATTGACGACTCCGATTCCTACCCTTCCGTACTGCCTTTGCTGTAGGATTAGAAAAGATTTTCGTGGTAAGATATAGTAGACAAATTGTCTTCAAAGACGTTCAAATTAATGAACTTAATTTGTGAATAGTGCATACGTACCCTAATACAAATTAATTAACTTTGATATTTAGAATTGTATTATTGCTGAACATTTTATGTACATGTAAATTAAGACCGATGTTAATTTTTCTGTTGATGTTGAAGCTTTGTTTGTTGCAGTACTCGAGCAAGTGCTTTGCAAAAGTTTCAGTTTTATTCATGAAATCTGGGATTGAATGTAATAGTAAGCAGTTCTTGGCCATCTGTGGCTCGTCCCATTGCAATTTAATTTCTTATTATATCATAGTTAACTACAAGAATTTTGTCTATATGTTTGCAGACCTAATAGTGGCTAGTAATTTTGTTTGTAAAGATTTCGGTCAAGGTTTGAAAACCAGTTTGCCACTTTTTGAAAACTTTGCAGAGAGGAAAAGTGAAACCTTGAGTTTGGTGGGTTTTCTGACTTCTCTCACGCTTTTTTCGACCATGCCATCAAGATTTGTGCCATATACCAGCGATTCCAGTCGTTAATTTCATGTGCTGGGGTCAAGAATGAAATCGCCTTGACATCAGTGAGATATATGAGCTCATTGGCCAAACGGAGAAATAATTATTTCAGGATGGAATAATCCCATGTGATATTTGTTAATTATATTAGACCCATTTTCAGTCGTGTTGGAAATGTGTTCGCTTGCCCTACTTTACAATGAGAAGTTAAAAGTTAATCTGCCAACGGCTGCATGATTTTATTTTACCTAATATATCCACGAATTTCAGTACGTCTTTCATTTCCTTTGCAAAAACCAAGGCGAATCATGCAATTTTAATCGTTATTACTGGTATATATCTCACTTTCTAATGTTTTCAAATCTTGTTATATGCGGCGCCATTTTTGAAGGTTTTTTTTAAATTTCTGGGATTATGAAGCGAGTTTATCTTTGTAATTTGTGTGTAATCAGTGTGCCTTTTTTATTCGCAAGGCATTTTACTTCGTTAATTTTGATGTTCAATACAATGGAATTGATTAAAAGTAATTTGGTTGCTCTGCATTACAGTTCGGGAAATCTTGGACTTGATATATACTAATGTCATATTGGAGGCCGTGAATTTCAGTTTGAAATCGAAATGCAGAACGTGGCAAAAATCCTAGTGCAATGGGAATTGGTTTTATTGCAGACCCTTCGGCGAGCCGAGGAGGCAAATTTGCGAGACGGGCCCGTTCTTTCAAAGAAGATTTGCTGGAGAGGATCACACAAATGCGTAGTCCGGCATCGACAAGGGCCCTTTCCCCGCAAGGCCAGAACGAAACACAGGGCCAAGGGCAGAACAAAATCTCGCCACGGTCCAACAGCAAGCAAAAGTTTTCAGACACCGACTCTTCGACGAACTCTTCCCGCAACTCCGACGTTTCCATTGCCCTTGCCGCGGTTGCTGGCAACACGGCCACACCAATCACAGCACAATCGCCTTCACTTGCATCTACCATGTCTTCTTCACCACCTTGTGGTTTATGGCAGAGTGTTAAGGTTAACATTTCCCTTTTGAATTTGTCCAATTGTGTATTTTCATTATAAAAACAAACGTTGAATATTTTAGGAAATGCAAGATTTGAAACGTGAAACAGAAAGAGCTGTGAATTATCTAAAAGTTGTCATGGGCAAGGATAAGACTGAAGTGTTTCCAGGGTCTGTGTCGATGATCTTGGAGAGCGTTTTCGCCATCACCAAGTGTCTTGACACCGAGCAGAGGTTCATTTTTGTTCCGTTATTAAATGTGTTGAAATTGAGAAAACGGGGTTTAATGGCCACTGTATTTCGAACAGCTCGTTGATGAAATCGTCCACAAATCAGGTTTACCACACTTTGTCGAATCTAATGCAATGGGCCGATGACATGCTGCTTTGCGGGGACGAGACTCCGAACTGCGAAAGTGCCACGGAACTGATACAACATTTTGAAGTGGCACTAACGGTTTGTTTCTTCGTCATTGAAATGCACTTATTTTTTTGCAATAATATAAGAATAAGTTTTGACAATCATATTATTTGCATGAAAGTTGCACGATTATAGCTGCTTCTATTCTGCAACACGGCCAAAATGCAACTTGTATGTACGGAGTTAACAGTGTGTAAATGCGGTCACGTTGTACAATACAGGAGGGTGTTGTATTGATGTTAACGGAATTTTTTGTTGTCGTTCAGGCTCTTGTGGATCTGGCCATTGAGAAGCTGAAGGCCAAAGAGGCGAGCAGTGTTGGCGTATCCTCCTGTACAACTCCCACATCTCTCACAAACGGCAATCCTGCCACACCTAAACTCGCAAGGTGTGTGCCTTCTTTTTGTTTGATCACATTTATTAAGTAAGTTTGCCCTTCTTTGTCCACGGCCAGTGAGCCGCTTACCTTGGCGTGGATTGCACTTAACGGCTTTCGCATCTGATGCATAGATTGTCTAGCCAATATTGCGAGTTACTTTGATGATTGTCTTTACTTGTTCAGTTTGCCGAAGAAGTCGTCCATGGTAGACATCCCATTAACTGTGAGAGAACGAGAGATTTTGCAACAGACTGACTTCGTGGTGACTGCGTCGTCTCCACTCCATCACTCGCTGTCATCAGACAGCATCCTCGGCCCCAGCCATAACAACGAACCACCCCCTAAACCCCCTCTGCCTGAAGGTTGGGACACACTCAGGTACGTGTTGTGTGCTTTATTGGGTGTTTGGTGCCTGATGGTGACATGAGTCGTTGCGTTTGGGCAGGTCATCAGCTTCCAGGAGATTATCTGTGGGAAACGGCTCGGAGCCGGTGCCGCCGTTGCCTCCGAAACAACGCCCGACGCAAGTTCAGGTGCAGGTTCCGCAAAGGACTGGTCAGTCTTCCGGCTCGTCTCCGGTGCTCTCGTTGAGGACCAGCGGTGATTGGGCCCCTTGCAGTCCGCTTAGCCAATCTTCCGCATCTGTGTCGCCGTCCGGGTTGTCGGCAAATAGTTTGAACCAGTCTAACGACGATTTGCTCATGTCGGCATTCAGTCCGTCCGGACAAGTGCCGACTTCGGCTCTCTACGTCCGAAGGTAGCATTGCACAACACGACATATTGAGTATTTGATCATACAGAGTTCATTGCCTGAATTTTGTAATTCAGTTTGTGTGACAAGTTTCTTTTATGGTGAAAAATAGCCAAACTGAAATACTTTCATGTTCTTACCAAATTACGGTACTGATTTTTTGTCAATGAGGTCAGATTTCTATAATCCAAACTACAATGATTTTTGTGACATTCGTATTATATGTGGCAATTGTTGTGATTTTTTTTAATATTTATTTGCCCAAGGTCTACAAGGCAAGCATGTGGATTCTCCAGTTACGAATCACGCTCTTTTTCTTCCTCGTCTATCAAGACAGCTACAGTAACATCCTCGACTGCCATCTTAGGTTGCGGGGAGACCGACTCAGCTACCAGGCTCCCTTTGGCAGCTGCCAACTTGGACTGGGTCCACCGCAATCTCAAGGACCTATCGTGCACACGAGAAAGCGAAGTCAAACGTTTTGAATCGTCGTCGTCCACTTCTATCTCGTACAGCTTCCGAACGTCTTCCACGTCCACCACTTCATCCACTGCAACGATTGCAACCAGCGAAGGTGGCGACCCGCCTCCAGCAATCCCACCGAAACGCCGAACAACTCGTGTTCGGACACCGTCCCAATACGACAATGTTCCCGAGTCGGATGATGCGGTGGACTTTGCCGAAGCCATCCCGCAACATGTTCGAGGAATTGGTGGATTGGTGCTCTCCGGCGGTAGTGGGGTGATGCTTTCTAACGCGGACACCATCGATGGCCAAGCTCCTCCGCTTCCTCCCAAAAAGAGAAATGGTATGAGGGTCATTCCATATATCAAATCACCCAAAATTGGAAAAGTTCCCCACATGACCTTCACCGATTTGGCTGATTTTTTGGTATGTTGTAGTCCTATATGAGCTATGGATTCTCTGAAAATTTTAGGTCTCTAGGTCGTTTCGTTCTAGAGTTATGGACTATAGAAAATTTGGCCGAAAGTTCATTCGGGAAATTGCCGGCTCGTTACATAATAGCCAAAGATGCAGAAAAACAGAGTTACTAAACGGCCTGTAACTCCAGCATGGGACTGAACATATTCTTGAAACTTTGCATAAATACTGTAAACATATGTATGTATCACTGTGCAAAAAATTGTTTATGCCAATCGATGACTCCATCACCAAATTGCTCACCGAAGATGGCCCAATTTTGAGGTAACTTTGCTTTGGACCAAGTTTAGACTGATATAATTATCCACCCATTCACCGCAGGAGCTACGAATTCAGACATCTTGCACATTTGTAGTCATTTTGCATGGAACTTAAGTATAAACCCTGTAGTTGTTATCCATTTTGAGTTATTCGTTTCCAAAATGGCTTGTTTGGAAAACGTGATCAGCTCTGAGGCCATCTTTGAAACAGGATATAACAAAAATTATAATATGTACTGACATCAGTTTTTGTGACATTCATCAAGAATATCTATTAGTGTCCCTGGATTCCAAATATCAAGCAGATAGGACGAATAGTTTTTGTTTTAGAGACCTTTGAACTTGCCCTCACAAGCCGGCAATTTCCCGAATGAACTTTCGGCCAAATTTTCTATAGTCCATAACTCTAGAACGGAACGACCTAGAGACCTAAAATTTTCAGAGATTTCATAGCTCATATAGGACTACAACATACCAAAAAATCAGCCAAATCGGTGATGGTCATGTGGGAGGCATTGGGTGATTAGATATGGAATGACCCATGATGGAAATTATGGTTTTGGTTATGACAATCTGGCAGATGGATATATATTTATTTATGTTTGTCACTTTGTCAGTTATGGCATACATCCAGTTATTTTGTAATGCGGAGGAGCCTACGGGAGGAGGTTACCAACACTCGTTCCGCTACCAGCACGAGCAGACGGCTTCTGTGTCCCATAGCCATTCAGCGTCCGTCAGCATCGTGTCGTACTCGGACGATGTGGTGTTTAATTCAAGCGGTAGCTCTGGTCCGAGTCGCGACGATTCTTGGATACGCCAACCTCCAGCGCTTCCCCCAAAAAGAAACAAGGTTAATGTTTGTGGATAACCACCTTTTTTGTCTGCGCATCAAGTTCAAGTTATCAAATATATTTCCGGTGCAATTTGTAGCTCTGTTATCGAGAAGATGCGACACCATCATCAATATCGCTAGGCAACTCAATGAATTACAATGACTCGTACGTGGGTTGGGGCGACTCTATGGAACGCAGCCAATCGCCTACGAGCACTGCCAGTGGGTGCGTAAAAATTCGGAATGGAATTTTTACACTGCTAACTAGCCAGAAAATTAACATGTCCCTTTTCAGTGATGATTCCCAGCATGTCAGAGCACCATTGGCATTGATGGACGTACCGCTGGGAGCGGATGGCAATAAGCGGACGCTGAGTCGCGAGCAAACCGAGACAGACATGGAATATTTGGAGGAATTGGATGTCAACGAGTACCTTGTTAATAAAAAGCCGGTTTGTTTTTAATCGATATGTGAATTTTGCCTTTTTTTGCTTTCAATGTATAATTTCAGTTTGTTTTTACATAATAGGGCGAGGATGGACCTGATATTAGAGGAGGGCCCATTGACGCCCTTATCGTTCATGCAACCGTTGCCACCAGAAAACCAAATTCAGGTAGATGAATTTTGGAAAAGTTGCCCAAGATTCAGCCACGGATTGCATGAATTTATTAAAAAAAGCAAGAATTAATTTGTGGTTCAAAATAGTTTCAGAATTTGAATACCAAGATGCTTTTCTGACAACATATCGTACATTCATCACACCGTCCGAGCTCATCGAGAAGCTTTTGCATCGGTACAAGAAATTCAGTCATATGACCGAGACGAAATACCAACGTGCAGCTAAAAACTCCTTTTCACTGCTCGTCAACGTTGTTGACAGTCTATGGTAGAGCGACGTGTTATTTATGTATCGTTGCGAGTATTGTTCATTTGATTAGTTGTATTGAACTGTTCAGTGCGAGCGACATCGAGAAAAGTTTGGCCGAAAAGCTGCTGCAGTTTGTGCGAGAACTCCTATGCTCGGGCGAGTTGACTCACGTCAGAGTTTTACGCAGGAAGGTTATTGAGAAATGGGACCGAAAAAAGGCCACTGTTGCTGGACCTCTGAGCAGCATTGCGGTCTCTACAAGGCAAGTCGTGCTTTTGGATCTCAAGTCGGAACATCTCGCGGAACAGATGACGCTGCTGGACGCGGAACTGTTCCAGAAAATTGAGGTGAGGAGGAATTCTCTTAATTGTTATTTGCGATTTGAAAGTCTTGCACTGATTTTGTTTTGTTACAATAGATTCCGGAAGTTCTCATCTGGTCAAGGCTTCAGAAAGAAGAGTTTTCCCCAAATCTGACTACGTTCACAGAGCATTTCAACAAAATGTCATACTGGTTAATATAGACTATGAAATATTTCAGTTTATTTTCCTAATCGTAATTTCACATGAAATGATATGCCAAATACAAAAGATTAACGGAGTTAAATTGTATTTACAGGGCACGGTCCATAATTCTCCAACAGAATGAAGCCAAAGACAGAGAAAAGTGTGTGACTAAATTCATAAAAATTATGAAACATCTGCGGAAGATGAATAATTTCAATTCGTACCTTGCAATCTTGTCAGCGTTGGACTCTGCGCCAATCAGGCGTCTCGAATGGCAAAAACACATAACAGAGGCAAGTCTTTTAGACTAACAACAGTGCGTCCAACCAAACTTCTTGGGCTATTTTCATGATATTTTCTTGCAGGGTTTAAAAGAATATTGTCAGCTGATTGACAGCTCGTCGTCGTTCCGAGCTTACCGCCAAGCTCTGGCCGAGACCGAACCGCCATGTATTCCTTACATGTAAAATCTGTTTGTAATTAACAACTTGCATAATTTTTAAATCTGAGGAAGGAAAGAGAATAATTGTTGCCATATTTTGCAGTGGGTTAATTCTACAGGATTTGACTTTTGTGCATATTGGCAACAATGACTACCTTAGCGATGGCATTGTGAATTTCTCAAAACGATGGCAGCAATTCTCCATATTGGATCACATGAAACGTTTCAAAAGGCGAGACAATACTTGCAGTACCTGCGTTTACTCCTTTTCACGGTGCAAGTATTTTATTGCACACTAATAGTCATATTAAATGGAGTCATAACTTTGAAGGTCATTTACAATTTCTTTTTTGGGCAAGATTTCAATACAAAATTGACATTATCACAAAAAATTATACTAATTAAAAACCTGTTCTGCTATTGGTAGCAAGCATTTAGATTGTGAATTCGTGTCAATGAACTTGCCACCATTTTGCATTGCAAGATTGATGAGTGTGAAAATGAGTGAACGTATGTAGCCGTTTTCATATGATGTTAATTTTACTGAAGTCGGTGTTTTCAATATTCAGTCAGTATGGATTCAAAAGAAACGACAGGATTCTTGCGTTTTTCAACAATTTCGATGATTTCCTGTGTGAGGAATCCATGTGGCAGATCTCGGAGTCTATCAAACCACGAGGTGGAAAAAAGAAGCTGGATTCAAGTACGAATTAAACTGCTGTATCAGTATGTGAACCGAGTAATCTTGAAGGGGAATGGAATAGCAAGAAAGACCCCCTCGTATATAGTTCCTGCCGTTTTGGTGGTACCTAACGTATGTATATCCTTGTCATACTTTCAACTGTCAAGAGTTCAAATTGCAGAAAATCTTTGCTTAATTAAGTACTGACATGCGCTGCTCATTCACTTATCTCCTTGTGTATAAATAACTTGTCATTGTTATTCTCCTACTTATGTTTGTATTATATATACATGTATGTATACATATTTTTATATTTTCATTTCTGCTTCAGTCTTGGAGAGATTTTTTCCTCAGAGAAAAATACTAATTGTACGTAGCCCTATATTATATAAGTTTGTATGAGCACAGCCGTTTTAAAATGAAACGGTATTTTTTATTCACCGGCTTTGATAGCTGTGTAATTCTATTGAAAACTGCCTGCTCTGTTTTTATACTTTGTAATGAATTATAGTTGCTATAGTTATATTTTGCCTGATTATTCAGTCGGTCTGTTGGCATTTTTGAGCCATTTTTATTGTATAAAGACATAATCGTATGGCTTTCAACAAGGGAAATATTTTTATCTGATTTCTTAGGATTTGTCCAGGTTCCAAATTCAAATATCGTATTTCATGAAATCCGTTTGTGACGTAACAGTAAAGCTCCGCCTACGAAAAATGGTGGCAAAGTTATTTTTAATATGTTGAAACGATTATCACAAAATAATTTATTAGAATGTGGCGGATATTTTATAAGAACTTTCCTTGTGCAATAACTAAGTATAAAACAAACTATGACCGAGCGATCACAAATTTTTCTCTTCATTAGGCAAGACAGCAGTAAAGCCACACCCCTTACCCCCTGAGAACCATCGGCGGTATTAATAGATTACACGAGGGAACACAAGCCGAAGGCGGCGTCTCGTTGCAATCCCGGAAATAGTTCGTAATGTCAGTGCAGCTGACACGCCCTGATTATGATGAGTTGCACGAGGATGAAAATAGGGGCAAAAACTTCGGAATAGACTAGATTGTTTTGGTTTTCAAGTTTTTGACACAGAAGTAGCTTGAAGACGAAGAGAAGCACTAGGACTGAAGCACTCCAAATTGCCCGAAGAGCAGCAGTTTTGTAAACTCCTTCCAGATACATTCGAACGAAAACAATGCTGCAAAAATACGCGTTCAATCCGTCGCATACAAACAACGGAATAAAAGCCATCCACCAATTCATTGTAGCAAACCCATCAGCTTTGAGTGCGACCAAAATGCTGAACACGGTGAATGTGACCAGAATCATCCACATTTCGAAAACTGTAACTCCAAGCCATCGCACAAGTTCCTTCAACGTGAAAAACATATTGGCTACTATTGTTCAAATTTCCACAACACCGTCGCCATCTTTTATGATACAAATTGTCTCCTGTAACGTCAGGCTATGCCAATCGAACTTGCTTTTCCGCCAGCTAATCAAAGACGAACACAGCGAGATGACGTCACAATGCGTTTTGGGCCGGTGACGAGGGTAGCCTTATGACGTCACAAACGTTTTTGGATTGATGGCATACTGCTACGGTGCTACCTTATTTATTTCATATACCTTGCGGTTACGTCACGTAAATAGTGAAGCATGCCGTGAACGCGCGCCACCTGTCGGTCGGGTTCGACATTGGCAACTACCCCATGGCGACCACTTGCCTGGCGATGCCGTCAGTGCTGCCGGAAAATCAATCGCCAAGGAAGCAAGTCTCGTATTTACCGCTGCGCTATATGAGCGCAGTGGTTCAGTGAACCGCATTTTGCGCCCATCCGTACGCCAACTTGTCACCCGGTTATCGAAAGTGCAGCAGTGACCGACAAAAGGCGGAAATTTAACCGGCGACGCTTGACAATTTTCTACGCGAAACTGGGGAAAACGCTCATCGAACTGCTGTCTCCGCATCGTCGCCGCGCGCATTTTCCCATTTTTACCCTCTGTTTTGCAAGAAATCGCCAGCAAAAAAGGAATACTGTAGTGCGTTCAACACTCCGCCATGAACATCGGGCTGTATCGGACATCGACGAAGCAATCGTGCCAGGATAAAAGCGGCTTAACGCCGTTCAACGATCGCAACGGCATCAGTAGCTTTTTGCCATCGCCATGTTGATACAGCGCATTGCGAACACGAAACCGGCATCTTTTTGACGCCTCAAACATCCAAAACTCCGTCCACTTGGTACGAAATAACAACGTTCTCTATACGAGGTGTCATCGATCTAGCGAAAAGGTAAGATGTTTTGAGATGGATGGCGCGAAATACGAGCAGATTGATGGCGATTGCAAAAACCGTGTCCAGAGAGAGGGAGAGATATTCTAAATATACGAAAATTGATTAAATTCGGTCTCGGTCCATGCACGGTGGCGTTGTGTATGCACGTTGTTGCAATAACGTTAGCTATTTGAGTGGTCAGGTGGAAATGAAAGAAAGAATATGTGGCATATCTGTACGAGATTTGTATATGTATCGTGTCAAGTTATTTGCACTGTACACGACGATGTGCGCTCGCTTTTATAATCCGCTGATGCTGTCGCCGGGAGATACGAGCGACAGCCAATGAGATGCGAGTGTCGTGTGACGTCACAGCGCGCGTTCATTCAAAAACCCCTCGCTGCACAAATGTATGTAGTGCCGGCCGAGCTTGGCCGCGTCGGCACAACCTGATTTTCGTCGGTTTGAGCTGACGCGGCGCCTCCGCGTCGGCAGTGTCAACACAACCCGACATCGCTATGTGGCGCTGCAGTCTACAAATACCGATCGTGTACCGAATTTCAGAATTGTGCCGGTGAAATGTTATTAGTATAAGTAGTTTACGCCTAAAACGATTTAAAATTAGCATATACACCTACTGCCATGTTACCTACAATTAATTAATTATAAGTTTCTGCACAGCAAATCTGACAATTGTGCCAGAATATTTTAGCAATGTTTAAAATGTACTTTATTATAGTAAAATTCAACCATGGTTGATAGTATGGGACCCTATGGGATGCCCGTATAAAGAGAAGCGGAGGGATACAACCTGACCATTTTACCTTTACGCTGCTATGGTACTACATTTTTTCAAAGAAAATGCGTTGCATTAAACGCATTGGCACTACTTTTCCTGCCGATTCACTCAGTTATGAAATCCGTTAACTGAAGCGTTTTATTTTTGCCTTACCAAATATGGGCATCCCATAGGGTCCCGTACTATCAACCGTGGGTGAATTTTACTATAGTACAGATCACTTATGAATTTATAACTTTACAAAATTTTAAATTCGCAATCAAGTTTTAGGGCTGTAAGTTGGTAATTTTTTCATAATTTTTCTAATTATTTTGTCAAGAAGTTGATTCAATCTGGTTCCAAGGTGCATTGTATGATTTCCAGAAGTTCAAATATGAAATAGCCAGCCAAGTTAATTGAATTGGAAGTTTTCAGGTACTATTTTAAAAATAGTGGGGCGTATTCAATTATGAAAGCGTATGTACTCAAAATGTTGATGAAATGAATGTATAGGAGGTGTGACAATTTGTTTAAATAGTAGTTCTTAAATAATATACATAATCATATAGGGTACACCATAAAAAAGAAATAAAAGTGGCTAATAGGTTAAAATAAGAACTGGTAACTTTGCCACATTAATTTATTTTCACATGACTGAATAGAAGTACAAATAAAGTATATTTTAAACATTGCTAAAATATTCTGGCACAATTGTCAGATTTGCTGTGAAGTAACTTATAGTAATTAATTGTAGATAACATGGCCGTATATGCTAATTTTAAATCGTTTTAGGCGTATATTACTTATACTAACTGCATTTTACTGGCACAATTTTGAAATTTGTAGACTGCAGCGCCACATAGCGACGTCGGGTTGTGTCGACACTGCCGACGCGGAGACGCCGTGTCTGCACAAACGGATTTTCGTCGGTTTGTGTCGACGTGGTCCGCATCGGCACAGCCGGCGCCGAGTCGACACGGCCGAAGTGCCTGCTCGGCCGGTAACATATACCCGGGTTTGAAAATAATGTACTAGTACATGAATTGATTATAACGCGGCTGTGATGGGACAACTGCGTATTTATAATTATATGTTCCCCACATTAACATTTCCATTCAAGGGGTTTGGGAATCACGGATAATGTAGACAAAAGTATTAATACTTTTCATAATAAAACCAAGGAGATGGCGCACAAATTTCCAATATGGCGACCATAGCGGTGTTGGTGAAACACGGTATTTATAAATTTAAAAGTGCTCCAAGAAACAAGTGCAGTTCTACTTGGTATTCAAACTGGCAGATTTCGTTGTATGGGTTTTATGCTTGTTATTTTTAACATTAAATTTCCTTGTGTAAAATAGGAATATGTATCAAACATGCCGGAATTAACGAAAACGTTTGAATTTATAATAGTTTTCCCTCGTATGTCGTTAAGTCTTGTTGGCATGTGTATATAACATCGAGTCCATATGTACTGACCACAGTTCTAAAGCGAAACAGACAGAGGGAAAATGAAATGGTTATTATATCTGGATGCCGCAATCTTGTAGATTTTTTCGCAATTTTTTCATAAGTCTCCCTCCCCCAATTGTGCGAGATTTAGCGAATCGATTGACGCAATGGAAAAATTCCTCATGGTTGTCGTCCATCAAGAATGCCTCTTGATGTCATAGTGCTTTGCAACCAGTATTTTCATGACCTAAAGCCCGGATGGCTTTGGATTGAAAGATGAGATTGTGAAAAGTCGGTCGCCATTTTTCACCTATCATCCATTTGAATTGGACTTTATCGCGAGTGCGCTGGTGACGTCATTCGGGTGATGTGACGTCACCCAGGAACATTGCAGCGTTTGGGGTTTGGGCCTTGGTTTGGTAGACTACTTTCTCCTCGCTGGTTCTTTGATTGTCATGCTTGCGATGGGAAAAGAGTTGCGTGCTATGCAATCGTTTGCGTGCAGCTGTCGGCCCCCAGTGTTGTGTATACAGTGTTTTAATTTTAATGCGTGTTGGCGTCATTTTCGAAAACTGATCTGTCCGCTTGACGGCGCTCCTGCCACCAACGCTAATTATATTAATTAGGGTGGCGATCGATCGGCGAAAATCGAGTTTGTTTAATGCGGACGAGCCCCAACAAGTATATGACAAGTATCACATACATGGTTCCTTGGTGTTGTTACACTGTGGAAACACGATCAAATTTTGATAGGTTATACTATTTGGGTAATTGAAGGAAACCGATCGATACTACTTCCCGTATCGGTGTGGTTTCATATTATATTTTACATTAAAGATCACAAACAAAGTTGGTGTCGGTTTATTTGTTGGTGATTGCAAATTCTCCAGTATAATTCTTAGGACACCTTAGAAAATCCTTGAAATTTAGATTCAATTTTAGAATTGCGCACAATCTGCATTTTACAGTGACTTAGGAAAAGTGAAGAGGATCAAAAGAGACTACTGACTGAAACATTTCAATTAAATTCTATGTCAAAAACTGAATGCACATAGAATGTCTGTAGGAATAGCAGATTGATTTTTATAGCAAGTCCGGTTGTAATTTTTGTTTGTGCACATAGGAAAACTGAAAGCCTTTTCTATCCTCGAAATAATATTATGTAGACTCAATAAATAAAGTTTTTGTAGTTTAATGAATTTTGCGAGCATGATGTGTCAAGTTCGAGCTTGGTGTTTTTTTAATGGTACGAATATTT
>WWPM01024248.1:0-27154 GCA_023279145.1 Glomeris maerens | reverse complement strand
AAGCTCGAATGAAACGCCTACTATGTATACTTTTGCCCTTATCCTCCATTTATTCCCATTTCATAATATCCTTATGAGAACAGGTGATTTGTAATTACTGCTGTTGTGTTAACAAATGTCCGCAGCAATCAACAGATTTTATTAGCTAGGCCATCTTGCAATACCAGTTATACAGGAACATAAACGACAGTTATGTGACTGGTTGGAAAACAAACATTTGTTGCATTGTTTTATTTTCCAATTTGATTTTGCAAATATCTCTTGATGATAATACCTGAAATACGTTACGTGGAAGGACACGGGCCTTGCAATGTTTGGGTTTGAAATTGCCCTAACTCTTCCACTAATAAATTATGAGAAATGTTCATCGATTCTGGTGCAGAATTGGAAAGTAAATCTTACTTTGTGAACACCCAATGCGTACAAAGCTGCAATTAATTTCATTTGTATATAAAATCCTTTTGAAGTATTAATTGCTGGTAATTATTTGACTGTAATGAAAGAATATTACTTTATTGGATAATAAAGTATGTTTTTTTTTGCTGACACTAACAATTGTGAACATTAATAACGAAAACATGTTCCAACTTGATGTTGGAGGGTTGAACCACCCGGATGCCGAATTTTAAAATCGACAAGAAAACAATCGTCCTTGTAATACAATACATGTATTGAATTTTTAAATTCCTGGTGGTGATAAATTTGCAAGTTTGATAATCCTAATCATTTCTACACTAATTTATCCACGTTACGGTTTCTGTTTTACTGTTTCAGTTTGTCGATTAAATTGGAAAAAAAGGTACAGATAGCATTAAAAATATGACTTTTTTTCTGTATTTACCCAAGGTATGCTCGCAGACAAACTTCACAGCATCTATGACCACAAGATCCTGAAATCTGTCCATGATCATGAAGAGGAAGAGGAATAGGACGTCTGATCATGTCACCACCGTGCACAGGCATTTTCTTCCCCGTTTTGCTGGCCACAAAATCAAAGTCGAGATTGTTTGGGAATATGATGCCAAACGATCCAAGTGGCAGCAGACACAGTTGGGAAATGAATGAAGCCTTGCAATAGCAAGCAACCCCTGCAGCAGCAGCAGCAGCAACCAGCTGAGTGTGAAAACCACTCCTTCAAGTGATGACTTTGTTCAGCAAATAGCATGGCACCTGGACTGGATTGTGACGTCACAGGCATTCATCCATAGGATGCAGACTGGAACGTAAACCTCGAAAAGGGGCTGGATGGATTGCTTTTGGAGAACCATATGCGAGACAGGGAGGATCAAGAAATAAAAAAACAGGTATGTGCTCAAGAAACATCTGCATCACAAGGCCTCTTTTTGGGGTCCTGTGTTGTAATGAAATGAAATTTGTGTTCCATCTGTCACTAAATTTCACCTGTGCATTTAGTTATTTTTTTATATATTTGTTTGAGCTGTTTTGTTAGAATCGAAATGTTTGACAACAAGGTGACATATAGGATTGTTTTTTTGTTTTAAATTTACAATTCACATTGAGTACCTATATTTACATAGAAATACAATGTTAGTGGAATTTTCATAATTATATTTACATTTACACGCAAAATATGAGACTAATTCACTTCAATATTGGAAAGGTTTTGTGCGAATAATGATTTCTGTGCAAATGTCAGCAACTTTACACATTGGTTTAAAATGTGATTCAATTAATTTTTAAATATTGATCTGCATTATTTTTTAGGGGGACTTAACACAGATTGAATTACTTTTGTTACCTTCATACTGGGTCTTTAGTTATATTTTATGATGTAATGTCTGGAAAACCGAGAAAATATACAGGAACAAAGCAAGAAAAACTAACTCTAATAATATTACAAGACGAGATCTGACTTGTTCATACTTGTTTCTACAGGTTAAGAAGTTTAGCAGATCTTGTATGCTTCAGTACTCAAAAACAATTGTTCAAAGCATTTAACGAGTGTTTAATTTATTCCGACAAGAAATTGTTGCAGACTTGTCTTGTTCAATTCATGAAAATAGCTAACCTGTTTGTTCAAATGGAATCCATTTTCATTTGTTGCAATACAAACCCAATCTGAGTGTGAGTAACAAGTTGCCAATAACTAGGGTAATACATTTGTTATCTTTGGTTTAGATTTTCAAATTCAGTATTTGAGACCATTGTTTTCCCAATATACTTTTATGTAGTTTGTCTTGTTGAGAAACATAGTATATATTTAATTGGTTCAAGTGTTTGCAATTTAGGGCAGTCGGATATCATGTGATTCCGTAGATGGATCATCAGATAAAACTTAAGTGGTTTTGCAATCTGGTCAGTCGAATTGTATTTTGGTTTCATGAACCTTTGCGGAATGATTCTATTTATATTCAAAGTACACATCTGAATGAATGTTTATTCACTTGTAAAATAGCAATGACATAGAAAACAAATATAGTAAGCAAAAACCTTTTTCATGAAACATTTGGTGTGTTTTCATAATGTGACCGTAAAAAAAATGACACCATTCAAAGCTAACAATTATTATTCCATCACATCAATAGCATTATTAATAGGACAACAAAATTTCCTAATAATTGTCACACTCTCGAGTGAAGCTAAAAAGTAAGTGTTCAACATGCACAATGGTCTTGTTATCGGGAAACGTTTTCCCAATATCGAATTTACGGTGCAATTCTGCAGCATTTGCGTGTTGCAACTGCAACATACTCAGGGTTCGTACTGGCCACAAGCCTTTAATTCTACGAAATTAATTGCAGTAAACAATTAACAATAGTGGATAAGTTGTCAGAAAACATATTTCATTAAGAAATGTCATTAATTCCAAGGAAATTTATGACTAAATCAGTATAAACCCTGGTAATGTGCCACGCAAATGTGGTGCCACACGTGAATATTTCCACTCTGAACGCGGTTCACGCAAAAAGAAATGCTGACCAGCAACTTGCGAATGAGAAACGTACAAAACAGAGAGTTTCTTTTATTGAATGCCCCAAACTTCTTCGAAAGCAGTGCAGATTTTTGCGCATGTCAAAGCTGCCGATAGCGGATGACTGCTTATTGAGATGTCTTGTTCGGTGTATCCTGGGTTTACTTTGCCATGAGCCATTGCACCAATCACAATCACGGTCGGTTCATCTGCAGTCACGATGTCCCTTGGATTCACAATTTTCTTTGCATGGAACGATGTCGAGTACTTTTTACATCCAGCAGGGAAATGATCACTGACTGGGTTTTTGATAACCTAAATCGCAAACATGTCAAATGTAATAAAATAGGCATTTTAGATTGAACTTTTTTTGTAATGGTACAATTTAATAAGACCTTTAGCAATTTCTGGTTGCCTTCCGATGAACGGATGCTGAACTTATGAAGCAGTTGAACTGCAAGTTATTAATTGCCATTAAATTCAATCTTCACTATAATTGTGTTTATAATTTGTAATTTAAATAATTTTCAGTAAGTCTTTTACCCATGAGGCCTGAAAACCTCTTTAGTGTTCTAGGAATGCGTGTTTGCGGATGAATCTCAATTAGTATATTTCGTTCTGTGTGAATGTACACTTGAAGCAAACCAGATCTGTTTAACGGGCTGTCCATCAACATCAGTAAACACTGGAGGGGAAAATGCATTGATTAACAGAGAGAAGCTTTCACATTTTACAAGCATTTCTGAATTTGCATGCATCAATTTAATCGCAACCTGATGCGCAATGTCTGGTCGACATAGAGCTGGGTCTCTTTTGAACCTCTTCATTTGACTTTGGTGGTCATCGCAGTTGAGAAGCTCGAAATTTTTCCCCACCTGATCGTAACCATTAAAATGTGCAGTTTGAAAGTGGATCTATATACACAAGCATTTCACTGATTTGTGTAACCTTCACTGCTTCCAATGAAGCATTTTCTAGAACAACAATAAGTCGTTTTTCATTCTTTTTAATACGCAGCATCTTAGATGGTCTCTCAATTGATTCCTTGGTCGAGTCTCCGTCCTCTCTTGCATCGTTCCACAATCTCTTGTCCGCCATTTTTGTCACGTGTAATGGAAACTGAATGGTGCACAGTGCTGCCATCTAGCGAGTAGATTACCAGTTTAGGCAGAAGACCGCAATTTCTCAGCTAAAAACATGATAATAATGCTAAATACGTATCAGTGTATGTTCAGAACGATTTGGAAAATATCAGTGGAAATCAAACATTTCCATTGGCTTAATATTTTTTTTTATATTGAGAAATTGAGATTTAAAAAGAAAATGTAGTTGTGACTGAATTGAATTTCGATCTTGGGATGTTGACAATTTTGCCAAATACATATTACAAGTGTAGCGCAAAAATGAGAAATTTAAGTATGGGCTGAATGTGTTGGAACTTTTTAGCATGTGAGTTTTAACGAAGTATTTGCGGGCAAAACGACATTGTTGTGCAAAACGGGAGGACTGCAAGGGCGGGTCATTAATGGGTTCTCCAATGAGATTTCAAGAGCTTGTCGATGAAACCGCTCCTCAATGCCGACCCGAAAAACCAGTTATTTCATAACGTTTTATATTAATCATGGATATGAAATGTGCATAATAAAAAGACTGCATTTCAAGCAAACGATTTTAAAAACGGTTACTGCTCTTTTGAATTTGTCAAACTGTTAAAAAATAAAAAACAATGAAAGTCACATTTGAACCCAAGACGGCGGCCAAAATGCAAGAAATGTAATAAATAAACGTAAAAACAGAAAATACTGCGGCGTAAATGCTGGTAATTTTCTATTGGAGAAAGCCATTTCTAGCGGACAAAATGCAGTAAAAAGTTAGCAAAAGGGAGGACTGCAAGGTCGGTAGCGGGTTCTATTGAATAAACTCAATCCATGGTGCCGATGTAACCGAGCCTCAAAGCCAACCCGAAGACAGTATTCTACCTCCGGCTTATTATAGTTGATGCGTATGTAATGTAGTTCGTTAATTGTTCACTAGGCTGCAGTACTGTCGTAGAGATGCACTCTTTTGCCCTCCCCTCCCGCGATTTTTGAATGAACCATTCCGCTCGGTTCACCGCCGTGCTGCACCAGACAGTGGAGTTGGTGATGAGTCGTTGGCCTCACTTGTCGTTTAGCCGCCGGCATCGGCGGTCGATTTGTCCGGTTTAGTAAACGAAGATTAGTAAGAAAATGCCTGGAACACCGGACAGTGAAACGGGAGAAGAGAGTTTATCCGGCGGCTGCATCAACAACAGGCGGGAAGATTACGACAAGGCAACGGCTGTAGGACAAAATGCTGTCGCCGGCGGCGGCATTAAGCGTGCTTACATCTCTGTGGCCATCCTCTTTCTCATCAACCTGCTCAATTATATGGACAGGTTCACAATAGCCGGTAATTCTTCATTGCACCTTTTATAAATAAATTCTACTCGGATATTCCAAAAAAACAAGCGCGCATCGAACATTTTCTTGATTCAAATTTTAGGGGAAATATGGGGCGTTCTCAAATACACAATCCTCAAAAAACGATTACAACAATAGAAATTCCGGGATTTTTCAGTGTTTGGTCCGTCGACCTCTGAAAAATATTGCCTTGACATGCGCCTTATCAAGATTATTTTTATTTTTACATAGACGGATTAAAAAATGAGTGCGGCGAGAAAACGATATCAATTATGTAACGTAAGAGAGGAAGATCATATATGTTTGGATAGCTTTTGCACCGTAGTGTGCTTATTTAATTATATATATTTCGATATAAATTTCATGCAAACATGGCATGTGGAGGGACGCCGTTCAGCGACACGCGGCATGGCGTGATATTGGCGCCCTCTGATTGGCCGGCGGTCGGAAGGTGGGGCCTTGGGTGGGGGTTGTGGTTGTGACGTCACGTGGCGTGTTGACCGATCGCGCCATATTCAAAAGCGCTATTTCATGAGTTATTCAGCGTATTGTTCAAATTTTTCGGAGATCAATAAGCGTTTGAAATGATATCGGTTTATGTACAGGTTTCGATGGATGATTTCGTTAATTTAACCGACATGTTTTAGCTGAGCTTATTCTTGTACTATACAAGGTTTCAGAATATTGAACATTTTCGTTCTGCTTGAGTGATCGATATTTGATTTATTGCTTAATGCCTCCTCATCTGGTCCTATTCAAGAAACGGGAAATTGGCTACTTATTAAAAGCGATGCAGACATTGACTTTCGCCATCTGATGATTTCCCATGGCGATTAATGTGTGCTTCAAACATGCATTATATAAGATACTACTAATAGCTGGTATAAGATCGATATTTAAGGTGTGTAGGTAATGAGGATAGATCAAAATAATCCTCCTATTTGGCAGCTCTTATTATGGTGTCAGTGGGGTTTTTTTTTTGTTTTGTTGGGCTCCTTTTGAAAGTTAATTTTTTTGATTGGGTTGGATATTTTTATTCTTGGCTATTTTCCACGGTCAGATTTTTGTTTATGTAGACAGACAAGAAGTAAACCATGTAATAAGATGAATAGAGAAAAATGAAAGGTATTATTTAATTGCCGTGCTATTTTGTTGCTGCATTGTTGGTACGTATATGACGTTATCACCAACATGTTTGTTTACTTTCGCCTTCATTTAGTTTTGTTTCACTTTTTTCAGGCCGGTGAATGTTTATATAGTCGATTCTAAAAGGGAAGTTTAATTTGACTTTATAAAAATAATATAAGTCCCAGCATATTAAATCATGACACATAACTTATTGGTTGTTATATTGTTAATATTTGATAAATAGTGTACTGATCCAGATTGTAAAAGTTGTGTGTTATTAGGTTTTTATTTTGTATTCCCTATGTTATAATATGAATGCGCAATATTGTTGCATTTTTTTTGTTTGTTTGTAGGGATTCTACCAGCTGTGCAAAGTTATTACGGTGTTGGAAAATCAGAAGGAGGCCTACTGCAAACGTCTTTCGTGTGCAGCTACATGATATTTGCACCAGTATTTGGCTACCTGGGAGATCGTTACAATCGGAAATTCATCATGGTTGGCGGAATTCTTTTCTGGAGCTGTACAACATTGGTTGGCTCATTTATCCCAGCAGAGGCAAGTGTATATAATTAGTTGTATACATGGCAACCGATGCTTCAACTTTGCCCCACTAACATTAAATGTCACGTGTTTCTTGTTATATTGTTTTCCAATAGTATACAGTCAGTCCATCTGTCCTTTGAAAAAAAATGTCATGTTATCTATCGTAATTGAAGTTTCAAAGTGTGATGACATTTTGGGACATGAGGTGACTGACTCCAATTGAACTGTAGAATCTTTTCTTGTTCCATATGAGTTTGCAGTGATGTTGCAACATATATTTCATTGAGTTATTATGGTACAAATGCTGTGGGGGACATTAAGTTGATATTCTACATATAACGCATGATTTAGTATTTGAACATATTTTTTGGGAAATGTGTATTACTGCGTAGTCATGTTTAGTTCCATCTCAACTGTCGCATAAAAATAGTGGCTGGTAAACTTTTACTATGTATTATTGTTGACACTTGTTTTTTGGGTACAATAGTATATGATGAAAGGCAGCAAAGATATTGATTGAATTGTTTCATATAGTAGATGACTGGGAATAATAAAAGCGATGTGCAGTTGTCATTATGATATAATTGCACACGCATATAGGTTTGTTTTGTGCAAAGTAAATTTGTTGCTTGCGTTATAATATGGAATTAACAATAATTAGAAAATGTTGCCAAAATTGAAGCAAAAAGTCAAACATTGGAAATTTGTACTATAGTCATCAGAAGGGAGTTGAGATTAATTTCTGTGTCCAATTTCAGCACTTTTGGGTGTTCCTTGCGTGTCGAGGTCTTGTCGGTGTTGGAGAGGCGAGTTACTCGACAATCGCACCTACTATCATCGCAGACTTGTTTCTCGGTACGGCTAGATCCAAGATGTTGGCCATCTTCTATTTTGCCATTCCAGTAGGGAGGTGAATAGGATTTGAGTTCTTTTAATGACCTATGCCTGGAAATGGTGGGATTTTTATTACAATGAATAATTGTGTTTTTATTAGCGGTTTGGGCTACATCGTCGGTTCGAATGTGGCCAAGCTGATGGGTTCGTGGCATTGGGCGCTCAGAGTGACTCCAGCTCTTGGTCTTGTGAGTGTCGTAATGATGTTGTTAGCCATGAAGGATCCTCCGCGTGGTGAAAGCGAAGGGGGAGAACATTTAACAGTGACACACTGGACCGTCGATCTCAAGGAGCTTTGTAAAAAGTATGTTGCGGACTTGTTACTCCGGTTAAATGTATTTCCTGCGCGTTTCATATTTCGCTCGGTTGCACCCGGGAAGTGAAATGCATTGTTGCCCTTGTTGGGAAAATGATTCACGAGTTATGTACGTGACGTGTGACACAACGGATGCTATATCGTTTTGGTTAAATTTTTGTTGAGCTATTTTTAGCCAAAAGAAATCTAACCTAACTTTTAACAGAAAAATGAGTACATACTGAAACAGATTGATTAGGAATTTCCTTAAATGTCGGCTACTATTTAAAGTTGCTGTATTTGAGTGCAAGTCGCAAACTTTGTCGTTTTAGCCGCAGTTTCTTGTGGTCCACTGTGGGCTTCACTTGCGTGGCTTTCGTTGCCGGTGCCCTGGCGTGGTGGGGTCCGTGGTTCCTTGATCTGGCGAACCAAGTACAAGGAAAACCTTCAGACATGTCTAAGTAAGTTCTAAAAAATGCTACACATTATGCAACTGATAGCAATTGTTTCACTGTTGCTTTGCAGCGTAAGCTTGATCTTTGGAGTGGTGACTGTAGTAGCCGGCGTTATCGGAGTGGCCAGCGGTTCAGGGGCAGCCGCGTACCTCAAGAGGCGCTATCCTCGAGCCGATCCTTTGGTGTGTGCCTTTGGCATGATCCTTAGTACGCCATTTCTCTTCTTTGCGTCCATCCTTTCCAAATACAGCACCGCGGCTGCTTACGTAAGTTGATTGGTGGTTTTTGTCTGGCTTCAAAACACAACAAGTTCTTTTTTCTTTAACGACCTAGTCAAGAAGTTCGAAAACATGTTTTCGGTAGAAGTCACAGATTGTTATTATTAATGTAGAACTTCTACACGGACAACTGCAATTTGATTTTCCGTACATGTAGATCCTGATATTCATAGGAGAAACGCTTTTGTGCCTGACGTGGGCCATCGTTGCCGACATTCTATTGGTGAGTTTGGTTTGCGTTTGTCGGTCGCTTGACCGATCTTAATGGGCGTTTGCACCGTGACAGTATGTAGTGATTCCAACAAGGAGGTCCATGGCCGAAGCCGTCCAGATTCTCGTCTCGCACGCTTTAGGTGATGCGGGAAGCCCGTACATCATCGGAGTGGTAAGTAATTGGAATTTGTTCGGCTCGGGTAGTTTGCTCAAGTTTGCCCGATACGCAGGTCTCGGACGCCATCCAACGTACTGTTCCGAGCGGTGTTGTTGGCGAATACACTAGTCTTCTGTACGCTTTGTTCATCACTTGCTTTATGAGTGTTGTTGGGGGCCTTGCATTTATAGTGACGGCATGGTACATCTTAGATGACAAGAAGAAGGCCGATTTGGCTATCAGAGGCAAGTATCCCTTGCAAGTTAATAGTGTTACATTTCGTGCTTGCGCTGTTCTCTCTTGCGCTCGCTTATTTGTGATTGGTTATGATCAGAGGGTGTTTCTTTTTTAGTGAGATGGTTATATACACGAGGTAACGATCCTTAGTTTTGAACTGCTGCTTGTATGCTGTTACTTGCATAAACGTGAGGAACAAATATATAGTAGTTTAAAAAATTAAAATACAAGCGCCCTCATTGGATGCGTAGATGAAATCCCTGCCCCGGCTTGCGTTCATAGAGTTTGTCAGTTAAATGCATTGCAATTTGTGTACTGTATTTCCAAGTTTAAACGCCCCTCCCCTGAGCGTTTAAACCAGGAATTGTGTACTTTGCATTGGGAAATGGATAATGAATGAAATTGCGTTGAGCGAGAGAGAGAAACGGTATAAGGCAGAAAGCTGAAAGGGCCCAATCTCGTGCTTCAGGTGTTGAAGGTGAGGCTGCGCCACCAAGTGGTAGTCCTCAACTGACCATGGTCCATCACGGCGGTGCCGGTGAGGTTTCTGGCCAAAATGGCGACGCCAGCAGCTCGAGTAGTGCAATTTCGACTACTTCGGCAGACGAAGGATACCCACTGATCATGTGATCGGGCCCATTCATACCAAAGGACCTTTTGCAAAATCCACTAGAACCCGCGATGATGGGCTGCGCGTGTGGAGCTTTTGGTCTCGTATCAAAGCGAACTTTCCACTTCCATTTTAGCGTGGACTTGATAAGTGAAACTCTTCCAGCACATGGAAAAGTGGACACTTTCCTACGAAATTGAGAAGATATTCTCTACCGGATTCCGTCCAAATCTGTGGTTTTTAACTATTTGCTAGTGCTGCCCACCAATTAATCATGTGGGCCGTCATAGTTTTATGTCATAATTTTTGCAGTCGATGGTGACGTACTGTCTGTTTGTGATAACGCTTTAGTACAAGCGTGGGATGGTATAAACACATTTTATAATGTTTCAAATCAGTCGATAGTACAAGATATCAAATGTTAAGCTTTGTTAATATGGTAGAATTTCAAAATTAAAATTTTGGAGTTTATACTTGCTGCTTGTGTCCTTATGTTTGGGATAATATTTATTGTTGATGTTAAGCCTTAGTTGAGACATGATGATAATTAAAACATTAGAACGCTTTCTATTTATGATCATTAATGGAGACTAGTTGCGATCGTTTCTTCTGATCCGAGAGTGTACTGTAATGCAATTGAAAGTTCCCCCGTTTGCCATTTGATTCGTAGATGCGGGAGAACCCGAAAAGACCGAAATGAACAACATGGGAATGAAGAAACACACCAATGGCGTCCTTTTGCTGAACCACAATCACAACTACGAACCAAACCACCATGAAGCCAATGGGTCTTTACTTACAAGTCTCTGAAACTTGTTGTCGTCAAGTTTTCTTGTTGAAACAACCCGAGGGTTTAGTGCCTTTTGGGAAAGTGATATTGCAAACCTGAGGAGTTACCACGTCTTCCATCTGTGGTGCTTGGATTTCTCCGATATCATCTCATCCGCCTGATGTATATTTATTTATTTTGTACATTAATTTATTTTTGCATTGATGATCTGTTTTGCAGAGACGATAGAATGTAACAGATGCAGCAAATACAAGATAACGCAGTCAGTTGAGTTACAGTTACAGGGAGTTGCATTTATAAATGGGATTCCACTGAAAATCATGTGAAACTTGATACGTAAAAGCAAATAACAAGTTGTCGAATTTGCTAACATGGCATTTACGTAAACCAAGTTGTTTGGGCAATTTGGTCAGTAAAGATGTAACGTATTGATGAACGTCCAGTTGTTACCCTTGATTAAGAATCTATATGCCTTGTAGATTGGGCAAGACATAGTTCAAGTCTTCCCTATGTTCAAGTGATCGATGGGGAACAATAACTTTCTAATTCTTTGCTACCTCGGCCACTTCGACTTATTTAAAGCCTAAAACTTGTTCATTCGCACTAATTTTTACTTGATAAACTGATGACGAGGGTCAAATTGTTGCGAGGTTTTGTGACCATTTGTGTGCAATTGATGTTGGATATGGCATGCAACGAGTATTATGTGAAACTTATTAAAAAACGTTTGTTTGGACATTGTGATTCCCTGTACACAACTGGTAATCGCCAATGATTTAAGGAGTATACATAGGAAAAGCATACTTTTGATTTTTTTCCCCAGCTGAGCATTTAAACTGCAGTAATTTGCAAGATTCTAAACAATGTAACGTAAATTATGAATTACCCCTACGTGATCAGTTTGACATCTTTGATTGACAGTGTTCAGTTTGAGCACGTCAATCAAATTCATGGAGATCGGCAGATGTATTTTGCGTGGCACCTTCAAAATCATCTGAATAAATACCGAACAAAGAAAAAAATAGCAGAAACGTCATTGAATAGTTTATATTTTGTTCCCATGCTATTTGTGACGTCATTATTCTGCCTCTGCCCTGGCGCCTGCGTAGTTGGCGAGTTGGCGCGCAATTCCGTTGCACGGTTGCACTCGAACCTCCCTTCCTCTCCGGATGGAATCGGCCGGCCGAGCCGACCGTCGCCGAACAAACATGGCGCCGCGGTATCGCGCGCCGATGTGAATCGGTGGCAACGTTTTCATCGTCGTTTTTCGTTCCACCTCCTGCGTTGGGTCACCATGGCCACTTTAAAACCCGTCGAATGGGTATCTGCTCTTCTGCAGCGTTTCGAAGAGCAGGTAAGATGCTTTTTCTATTGAAATAATAGGACGATGGTCGCTGCTGCGAATCAACTATAGCGTCGCATCGTTTCGCCTGTTTTCGCTTATTAGAATTTTGTAATTACTCTCTACGTACAGATTACCTTATAAGCACGTGCATAATGTGGGTGACGAATGTTTACCATGAATGAAATGATATTTTGTTTCGTTTCACGAAGATAATGCAGCGTGTGCCTGTGTTGTTTTTTTTATGTTTCGCCGTTTTTCGCGAAGTGGACGCCGAGATTTTCGATTTTCATTCTCAGCTTGGTGTCGTATTTTCGCCGATCGATGTTTTGTATGTGTGGACGGGCGACAATCGTCTTTTTCCGTCGCATTTCTCCATTCCGACATGGCTTTGATCACGCATCCGGCTCGCAAACTAGCCTGGATGGGTGCAGCTGTCAAAAACTAGGGCCGTTTCCGGTTTGCTTTTGCCTCCTCCGCAAAATGCGTTTTCCCCGTATCTTTTTCACTATAGTATTACTCGTGTTTGTTTTGGATTCCATTGGGAAAACACGCACATGCAATGTTCGAAACCAACACTATAGTCAAAAGTCGGATCATTTCAGAAGAATGAAGATTAGCCTCGAGTTGTACGCTTTGCTTTACTCAGATTTGTATATTTTTCATTTGTATTAATTTTATTCGTGTTCAGATGACACGATTTTATTTTTGATAGTCACGAACCTGTCATTTTATTCTTGGCAACAAATGCGAATATCAGAAAAATACTATTGACAAAATTATAAGCAAATTTTGTAAGTTAATGCGGTCCCATTTTAGCAAAAATACTACATACTACTGTATATTGTTGTCCGTGATGACACTATTTAACACATTTAAATGTCATTTACATGCTGACAATTTTAATACGCAATTACCACTAGCATAAATTGAAATCTCATATTTTATTTGGTTCATTTTCATTTATTTTTGAAGACATTAGAAACTCGAGATATTGTTATAAACAAACATTTTTGTGTATCGCCACCAGAGTATTAGTTATGCATATTAATATGCAAGAACGGGTTAAATTTGAATTGTTATATCTGTGGATAAATTGTACTTGAAACCTGTGAATTGGATTTAATGGATGATGTGGAGATTGGCTGTGTGCCCACCAGGTGGCGCACGGCCATATCGGAATTCATTCATGCGCGTATATGCATTCACTGAGGCGATATACTCCATCCATACCAGTTTCATTCATTGGTGGAGGACAGAGACTTTCGCCCCCGCAATCTACTGTGACAACGACACTGACGCAGTGGCGATCAATAAAATGGAGGCAGAAACGTCACGCCATTGATTATTATGTTGGCCCCTTCCCCAAACGCTAGCAAAACCCAGACATTAAAATCAAACAATTTCTTCTGTGTTCTCTTTACCCCGTCGTGTATTTCTGCACTGGAACAAATGAGTGATGAAATTTGAGTGCTTGTTTTGTTTTTGACTTATTATAATGTGTATATACTGAGGAACGCGAAATTGTGACATCATTGGTTGCGTATGGACCAATCGGAGCCAGTTGATTATAAATTCTGCCCAAACAGATTCGAATGTGACGTCACAATTCGAGCTTGCGGCAATACCTGCTCAGATAAAGTGAAACAGTCTGGAATATTTACTTGAATGGGCGTTAGTTGAATCGGAGACTTTGGGCGTTCTCGGCAATTCATATTATCGCCATATATCTTGAGCTTTGGCCAGAGAAATTGTTCGGCAATCCATGTGGGCCTCAGAGATCAAAACAGGTTTTTCGTTCGGCAAATCAAATGTCTGAGGAGTGACGTCATTTTCTCAGACTGCCGTGTCAGACAAAAATTGTTGCCTGGCTCACTCAGACGTAAAGATGGCGGCCCGCATGGAATGTTCGGTTGAATATACAGGGTCGCGATTTTCGTGCCATATTTGACCGAATTAGGGATGCACAAATTGAATAAAGGTACATAAAAATTGTTGAATCAAATGTAGTAGTCAAATTTGATCCATTTAACTACGTAGTTATATTTAAAAACTAGAATTAAAGAAAGGAGAAAGTTGTTTGTGACGACGGGCGTATTCGGCAATTCATACTGGTTGCTGGCTGGGTGGGTCGCCAGAACGTGTGACGTCGTTTCTGGGCCATTTCTGGCGCTAATTTATCCGGATTGCCGACCACAAATTTCTGCTACGGCTGGATTCAAAATGGCGGATTACGCGTCATGCAGTTGTGATGGCATGTTACGACCCTTCGTATTCGACCGAACATTGCATGGGCGCCGCCATCTTCTTTCTGAGGCGAGCCAGGAAGGAAAGGGCGTCTGGCTCGGCTTTCTGAAAAAATGACGTCACTCCTCAGAATTTTGATTTGCCGGACGAAAAACCTGTTCTGATTCTGAGGCCCAGATGGATTGCCGGACAACTTTTCTGGTCAAATCTCAAGAATCCTGGCGACAGGATGAATTGCCGAATACGCCCAACATGCCATCACAACTGCATGACACGTAATCCGCCATTTTGAATATCCCAGCCGTAACAGATATTTGTGTTCGGCAAACCGGATAAATTGGGTGCCAGACATGCTCAGAGAAGGAATCAGAGATGACGTCACGCACTCAGACGACCCAGACAGGCAGTATGAATTGCCGATTACGGCCACTTTGTAGATCATTTTGAGAATGATGAGTAAAGTTTTTGAATGCAGAACGTTTCTTATAGAAATAAACATACAATTTTAAGTAAGGGGCATTGTAAGGGGAACAGGGGAATTGTAACTTCATAAACTGCATTGATCAATATAGTGCATATTTTAATTACCAATGTTATTGCAGTTGCCATGTCGGACTGGTCCACAAACTTCACATTCCCGTCACAACTTGGAGCAGAACAAGAAATGCTTGATCAACATAAGCAAGTTCAAGTTTTCTTTGGTCATCACCGGATTGACAAAAATCCTCCATTCTGTCAACGATATGGTACGTACTGTGCACCTTGTAAAAGAATTGTCCGACTAAGATTTTACGTGTTCGCATTTGATGTGCAGCGACCACATGGCTCCGACTTCGAGAAAAACTTTTACGATTCAGAGTTGATCATCTTGGATACCATAGAGAAATGTTTGAATGGGGTAAGTTGCCTGTTATTAAGAATTGCTAATTTGATTAATTTATACTCCGGGTTACGTGACAGGAAAATTTGGGACAGTCCAATTCGCAACCAGCAAAAGATACTACTCGAGTTGACGAAGCCAGCAATGTGAAACAGTTGCTCAGAGGAATCTGTCAGGTTAGTGGCAAGAACGGTAACTGTGTATCTAGCATGTTTTCAATCAGTCACGGAAATTGTATGCGTGTTATTTAAAAAAATGCAATGAATTTGAAATGTTTGGCCGCAATGGCGCTTAAGAAAACGTGTTGGAATTTTGATATTAATTTGCATTACTTTAATAGTTCATCAGCTTACCAAATGAGAATC
This sequence comes from Glomeris maerens, assembly GCA_023279145.1. Classification (NCBI taxonomy): domain Eukaryota; kingdom Metazoa; phylum Arthropoda; class Diplopoda; order Glomerida; family Glomeridae; genus Glomeris; species Glomeris maerens. Next base: position 11,346 of record WWPM01024248.1, on the reverse strand, counting down.
CAATGGTCGTACAGCGGAAGTCTCTCGCCTCAAAAGTCCTATTTGCTCTTAGTCTAAACCATTTCAACGCTGTGTTCAATCGTATCTCTGCCAGGTAAGTAACTGTCCGCACTGGACAATGCGCGTTTGGAAATGTATGAATATTATTACCCTTGTTAAACACAATTTGTGATTACAGACTTCAAGAACTGTCAGCATCCAGTGAAGAAAGTCCTGATTATAGCGACATTGAACTCATACAACACATAAATGTGGATGTGCACCGGCTTGGCAGACTTCTCAATGGTCAGTGTGATGCGGAATTGTCCATTAGTTGACCAACAAGCTGTAATTTGGGTTATTGCCTGTAATTTCTTTCAGAGAGTATTCAGAAGTTTCGATGCCTTAAGAAAGGAGCGCACATTGTGCTCATAACAAGTCTTGAGAAGGTACGAGATTGCTGGTATACTCTAGGGATTGAATTTTTCAGCATGGACAATATTATTGCGTGTGTTGCTAGGCAATATGGAATTGGATGGACACTTATCCGCATGAGTTTGCTGACCTGCAGAAGAAACCAAACGAAGAACTTGGAGGTTAATCGCCTGCTTAGTTCGCTGTTGTTTACTCGGCACTTGGCTAACCAAATTGACAATTGTTTTCAGAATATTGCGAAAAGTTTTTTGAGCTTTTGGATAGCTTGGCGGAAAACAATAAGCGCAAGGCTGTTGTTTGGCCTCTGCAAATCATGCTACTTGTACTCTGTCCGGTAAGTGTTTTTTTTCACAGAATATGAAATTGCATTTCTTTCAATGTTGCGTTCTTTCAGAACATTCTTGATGAGATTGTCTCGCCATCCGAAGCCAACGCTTCGACTCTTGCGCGCCATTATAAAAAGGTGTTTTGTTTTCCCTCTTTATTGTACCGTTTAAGAATGTAATTTTACTTGAACATGCGATCTTCACTTTGTGCAGCGACAGTTTTTGGACAATGTGAAGAAAGCTCTCGTGCCGCATGGCAACAGCAAGCAGGTGACCGAAGCGGCGGCCATCGCTTGTGTCCGGCTCTGTAAGATGTCAACATACGTGAGCAGCTTTGACATCCATAACGTGGTTTTCGTCATTGTTCACTCGGTAATTAACGACTTGAAGGTAAGAATTTTGTCTATTAGAGGGGATTATCGAGATAAAGTTTGAGTTTTTAATGATAAGGCCATGCTTTATTACTGCGTAGGCTCTTCTTTTCAATCCAAATAAGCCATTTTGTCGTGGTCAAAACAGTGTTAATCAGGATATTGACTTGATGATCGACTGTTTTGTGTCGTTCTTCCGAATTAATCCATTGAGTGACGAGGCCCTCAGAGTGTGTCTCAATCCTAATTCCGCATCTTTTTACCACTTCGTCCTTGTATGTTCTCTGTACAGGTATGTCTGGATCTTGTCAGCTTTTTAAAGTAGCCAGCTGCTCTTGAACAATTTCTATTTTTTTTATCTGCAGAATTATAACTCAGATGCGACTTCCTTGGTGGAAGCAGATTGATTTGGTTTACTCGAAAGCTTCTGATCTCCGTGGCATGTTTACCGACACGTTAACCAAAGTTACACAAGGCTACATTAGTCATACCCCGCTAAAAATGATGCAGGTAATTTACGACGCTCTAGAACAGCCTTGTACGTAGAGGTTTATTGTTTTCAAATTGTGATTTCTGAAGGAGAAATTTGTATGTATTTCTGACAGAGTTTGACGCTGAAGGAAAAAGTGACCACTCTGAAGTTTAAAGAAAAACCCTCGGAAGAAGCTCCTAGTTACAAGAACCTTCTCCTATGGATGGTTCGGCTGATCCACGCTGACCCAATGCTCATGCTGAATGTAAGTAATGACTCTGATGCACAATTAAATCCTCTTGTATCGTATTCAAATGACATCTCTGGTTTCACAATTTGTGCACAGAACCAACAAAAAGCTGGACATGAAGTGCAAAGCAGCACTTTGGAATTAATTAATGGTCTCGTGTCCCTTGTTCATCAACCTTCTATGCCTGATGTAGCGCAAGAAGCAATGGAAGCTCTTCTAGTTCTTCACCATCCAGAGAAGATCGAGATGTGGAACCCAGAAGCTCCATTGAGCACTTTCTGGGATGTCAGGTATTGCGCTCGGTAATTACATACATTTTAATCTTACTAATCTTTGATTTTGATAACGTTTTAGCTCCCAAGTGTTGTTCTCCATCAGCCAGAAACTCATTCAGCATCACATTGTTAACTACACTGAGATTCTGAAGTGGCTGCGCGAGATACTAGTGTGCCGCAACACTTTTCTAATGCGACACAGGGAATATGCCAATGTTGGAAGTAACGTGGCCATATGCAAGCAAGCGCATATTAAGCTAGAGGTATGCTTGTTAGCAAAGCGATAATACGCAGTTCTATAATTGAATATATTATGTGAGCGATCGTATTTGTACATTTTAGGTTGTATTCTTCATGTACCTGTGGAGCATTGAGATCGACGCTGTTTTGGTAGCCATGTCCTGTTTTTCACTACTCTGCGAGGAAGCGGATGCAAGGTGCGGTGCCGATGAAGTGACGGCCACCAATTTGCTACCGAACTACCATGTTTTCCAAGAACTGGCAGCTGCTAGTACGACATTGACCACTGGTAAGTGCTTTACCTAGGGACCATAGTAAATAATGTCTTTATAGCGAGGAAATTACATTTAGTTTGCTGTGTTGATTGAAAAAAAACTTTTACAGGACGAGCTGCTCTGCAAAAACGAATAATGGCTCTGCTAAGAAAAAACGAACACTGTACGAATGGGTGTTCGCAAGCATGGGAAGACACTTTCATGAACTGGGAGGCTGCGACGAAGACATTGGTGGGCTACCCTAAAGCGAAGCTTGAAGAAGGGCAAATATGTGAGAGTTTCCACTGGACTGTTGGCAAGAGAAGAGCATCCCATCAAAGTACCGAGCATGAACTTGAGGTGATACTCATTCGTGTGAATTGACATTTCAGTAGATTGCTTAAATGTACCTTTAATTCTTTTGGGGAACAAAACTTGTTGTACGAATCCTATAATACTAAACCCTAAATGGGTTTTTGCATGCAGGATCAAGTAAACGAATGGGCTAATATGACTGGCTTCCTATGCGCCCTTGGCGGTGTTTGCCTGCAGAAGAAGTCGCCCGCAAAGCAAACGATAACCACGTCTTCGTTAGGTTTGGAGACCGCAAGAAAAAGCAGCATGCTGCCCGGTGGAGGCCAAGATGTCCAGTATTGCCCCGTGACTCAGTAAGCGGATTTTGTGACACCTTTTGATTTATGTACGATCTCATAATGACGGACGGACGCCATTTTTGGTTTTCTAACACGTTCGTGCAGGTTCGTTGGACAGTTACTACGGCTACTCGTGTGCAATAATGAAAAGTTTGGCACGCAAATTCAGAAGCATGTCAAGGAATTGGTGGCTCACGAGACAAGCCCAGCACTTTACCCGATCCTCTTTGACCAGATCAAAGTGAACGTGGAGAAATTCTTTGACTCGCAGGGGCAGGTGATGGTCAACGACAGCAACACCCAGTTTGTTGAACATATCATCTTCATACTGAAAAACGTTCTGGAAAATACAACGGATCAGCCGGCAGAACATCTAGGCGTGACGAGCATCGAAGGCCTCATGTTGGGAATTGTCAGGTGAATTGTCCGGTTGCTACGCACGGAGGCTAGACTTGCACTTTTTTTTTGCAAATGCAGATTATTGTGTATCGGACAAATTTGCTTAGCTGTCGTCTATGTTGAGATTAGATGCTAAGCCTATTGCCGATCCTTTCTTTGTATAAAGAGGGATTATACTATTGTCGTGTGATTCACCTAACTGGAAATTGCAACTGTGCTCGTTTAACAGATACGTTCGGCACTTGGATACTACCGTTCACGCTATCCACATCAAGACCAAGTTTTGCCAGCTGGTGGAAGCCATGATGCAGCGGAGGGACGATTTAGCTTTTCGCCAGGAGATGAAATTCCGCAACAAGATGGTCGAATACTTGACCGATTGGGTGATGGGCAACTCGCATCAGATTGCCCCGCCATGTTCCGGAGATGTGAGCGCCATTACCAGGTGTGCATGGAATCTGGATGCTGCGAATATGAAATAAAGTGTGACAAGAGAACGTTTTAATGTTTGTTTGTTTTTTTTTTTGCTTTGCGGAGTAGGGATCTGGACCAGGCCTGCATGGAAGCTGTTGCGGCGCTGCTTCGCGGATTACCGTTGCAACCGGAAGAAAGCGATCGTGGTGATCTGATGGAAGCCAAATCTCAGCTCTTTCTCAAGTAATGCATTGGACAGTTGAAACGAGCCACTTAGACATTGTGATTATTTGACAATCCGTCGTTTCGCGCTTCGCAGATATTTCACACTTTTCATGAACTTGTTAAACGACTGCAGTGAAGCTCAGGAAGTTGAAAAGGAAGTTTCCAGGCAACGAGTGCAGTCCAGCAAACTGAGTACACTTCGCAATGCCACAATCCAAGCCATGTCCAACTTGTTAAGTGCCAACATCGACAGCGGTCTCATGCATTCCATCGGTCTTGGCTATCACAAGGATCTGCAAACGAGGGCTGCATTTATGGAAGTGCTGACCAAGATTTTGCAACAGGGCACCGAATTCGACACGCTTGCCGAAACGGTGCTCGCGGATCGCTTTGAGCAACTCGTTCAGCTCGTTACGATGATCGGTGACAAGGGAGAGTTGCCGATAGCCATGGCACTAGCGAGCGTAGTCATGACTCCCCAAATGGTAGATCCTCTTTGATTCTTTATTTTTCTTTTGCACGGATACTTGCGTTATTTTAATATACCTATCATTATTTAGGATGAGCTGGCAAGGGTGTTCGTAACATTGTTCGACGCCAAACATTTGTTAGCGCAACTCTTGTGGAATATGTTCTATAAGGAGGTTGAAGTGTCGGACTGCATGCAGACACTGTTCAGGGGAAATAGCTTGGGAAGCAAGATAATGGCATTCTGCTTCAAGATTTACGGGGCAAGTTACCTGCACAATCTGCTCGAACCGCTTATTATGCCCCTTGTGCAGCAGCCGACAATAAGCTACGAGGTTGATCCTGCTAGGTAAGTTAAGTTAACACGTGTCTCTTGGAAGTGTTGCCATTATTTCACGGTGATTTACATCGGTACGCGCTATTTCAGACTTGAACGCGGTGAAGACCTTGAGGAGAATCGGCACAACCTGATGGAGCTGACGCAGCAAGTGTTCAACGCGATCATTTCCTCGGCGGACAAGTTCCCTTTGCAGCTTCGCAGCATGTGCCATTGCCTGTATCAAGTACTGAGCAAGCGATTCCCTCAAGTGCCGCAGAACAATATCGGTGCGGTTGGGATGGTCATCTTCCTTCGTTTCATCAATCCAGCAATCGGTACATTGTGTCTCGTATTTTGATTAAATATTAGTATAGTATAACAAACTTACAAACTTGATATGAGACTGTGGAAATGCTGAGACATTTCCTTATCGTTAGTGTCCCCGTTTGAGACTGGAATCGTGGATCAGCAACCGTCACACCAGATAAAGCGAGGTTTAATGCTCATGTCCAAGATCCTTCAGAATATTGCCAATCACGTGGAGTTCAGCAAGGAGCAGCACATGCTGTATTTCAACAATTTCTTGCGCGCAAATTTCGAGCTGGGACGCAAGTTCTTCATTCAGATCGCGTCGGATTGCGAGACCATGGATCAGACCAGCCACAGCATGTCTTTCATTAGTGATGCCAATGTTCTCGCTTTGCATCGACTCCTTTGGAACCACCAGGAAAAGATAGGTGACTACTTATCAAGCAGCAGGTTAGCGTAAATTGTTTTGGGTCGCATTAGCGTATTTTGTAAGTCGTTTAATATTAAGCAAAATCTTTGACCAATTCAGGGACCATAAGGCTGTTGGTAGAAGGCCTTTTGATAAGATGGCAACTTTACTGGCGTACTTGGGACCGCCTGAACACAAGCCAATCGATTCTCAGTAAGAATACGTTTTGTTTGCTTGTTGGAATATTGATTTTTCCATTCACTAACATTGCATTTATAGATGGAGCAGTGTGGACATGACCAGCACAAAGTTCGAGGAAATAATGTCCAAGCACAATATGCACGAGAAAGATGAGTTCAAATCAATCAAGAGTTTGAATATTTTTTATCAAGCTGGAACTTCAAAAGGTGGCAATCCGGTTTTCTACTACATCGCAAGACGTTACAAGTATGTTTCATATGTTAAGACAACTCATGATGGCGCAAATAAGTCAGCATTGGCTACGTTTCATTTGCAGAATATGCGAAACCAATGGTGATCTGCTCATCTATCACGTGATCCTCACCTTGAAACCATTCTGCAACAAACCATTTGAACTTGTCGTTGACTTCACCCACACGTGCGCAGACAACAGATTGAGGGTACGATATTGTCTGTTTATATTGTTTTTCTTTGCATGCTTGGTACGTATATAAGTATAACAACATCATAATCACTTGGTGAATTACATGCTACATTACATCCGTAAATATAAATTGAACAATCCTCCAAAAAAATTGAAATTGCTGTATGAAAAATATTGAAAAGGAAATTATTTATTTTTTTTACTGTCGTATTGTCATCATTCGTATTTGGTGTGCTTTTAAATGTACCTGTTCAACTAACATATCTTCCAAGTTTGTTGTTTTTGCAATGTAACTCTGGGAATCCCTCTGCAAATCTTCTATTTTTCGGATTTGATATCTATATGAAATAATATTTCAGACTGAATTTTTACAAAAGTGGTTCGTGGTGCTGCCGGAAGTCGCCTATGAGAAAATCCAGGCCGCTTACATCTATAATTGCAACTCGTGGGTTCGGGAGTACACCAAGTACCACGATCGCATGTTGGCTCCGTTGAAGGTGTGTGCTTCTGTGAAATTTGCAGGGAAAAATACAAGTGCGTTGAGGTTTTCAATGCAATATTTTTCATGTTAATAGGGGAACAGAAAGTTGGTTTTCATCGACACACCAGCTAGACTGAATGACTTCATAGCCCCAGATCAACAAAAGCTTCCTGGAGCCACGTTGTCGCTAGACGAAGACCTTAAAGTGTTCAACAATGCCCTGAAACTATCTCACAAAGATACCAAAGTAACTATCAAAGTTGGACCAAGTGCCATTCAGGTGACTTCGGCGGAGAAGACAAAAGTATTAAGTCATGCTGTACTACTGAATGATGTGTATTATGCGTCTGAAATAGAAGAGGTACTACATCTTGGAAAGAAATTAGACTATTTCTTTGCTTTCCTTTCTTTACGTATGGATCTGTTTTGGTAGGTTTGTTTGGTTGATGATAATCAGTTCACCCTGACCATTTCCAACGAAAGTGGTCCATTGTCTTTCATTCACAATGACTGTGACAGCATCGTGCAGGCCATCATCCATATCAGGACGCGATGGGAACTTTCCCAACCGGTACATTTAGTGAATATTCCAGTCTTATAAGGAAATCCGTAGCGAAAATTGTGAATGCACTACCTCTGATGTATGCGAATTTACTTTGACAGGATTCAGTGACAGTTCATCAGAAGATCAGGCCGAAAGATGTGCCGGGAACTTTACTAAACATGGCATTGCTCAATTTGGGCAGTTCTGACCCGAACTTGCGAACTGCCGCGTACAATCTTCTTTGCGCGCTCACAGACACCTTCAACTTGAAAATAGAAGGACAACTGCTGGAAACTTCCGGTTCGTTTGAATGCAAACTTGCTTGTTTTTTTTTTAGATTCGTGCACACAGATTTGAACTTTTATATTGGAATTGACAGGACTCTGCATCCCTTCGAATAATACCATATTCATCAAGTCCGTAAGCGAGAAACTTGCAGCCAACGAGCCACATCTGACTCTGGAATTCCTCGAAGAATGTATCGCAGGTTTTCGAGCTTCTAATATTGAGTTGAAACATCTGTGCTTGGAGTACATGACACCCTGGCTGCCAAACCTTACAAGGTGCAGCATCCCATGCATTTGTAAAGTGTGCATGAGTTGCTTTTAGAAGTGGAGAATTGATGATTTGTCTATGGTATTGCTCTGCATAATGTAGGTTCTGTAAGCATTCGGATGAATTGAAAAGACAGAGGGTGGCCACCATTCTTGATAAGCTGATTACGCTAACGATCGAGGAAGTTCAGGTATGCAGTGGTCGTCATTTGTGATCTGGCAGAGGAATGTAACTAGCGGGATGGGGATTTTTTGTTGGTTTCTTAGATGTACCCATCTATTCAAGCAAAGATATGGGGTAACATCGGCCAAGTTTCCGACCTGATTGACACTGTTCTAGACAGCTTCATCAAACGCAGTGTCACCGGTGGCCTTGGTTCTTCGAAGGCCGAGATAATGGCAGACACAGCCGTGGCGCTCGCCTCGGCCAACGTGCAGCTTGTGGCCCGCAAAGTGCTGACGAGAGTGTGCCGTGTGATAGAGAAGACGTGCACTTCGCCGACTCCATCTTTGGAGCAACATCTGATGTGGGATGACATTGCCATCCTGGCCAGATACTTATTGATGCTGTCTTTCAACAATTGCTTGGATGTGGCTAGCCACCTGCCGTACCTATTTCACATTGTCACGTTTCTTGTGTGTACCGGACCCGTTTCCCTGCGAGCGTCCACCCATGGATTGGTCATTAACATAATTCACTCGTTGTGTACGTGTACCAAGCCGAAGTTCAATGGTTAGTTTGCGTATTTGCGCGTCGGCTCCAGGTGTATTTATATAGCAAAGGTTTTTCGGAAACTTTTTTGTAGAGGATACAAAGAGGGTTTTACGCCTGAGCCTCGATGAATTCTCTCTGCCAAAGTTCTATCTTCTGTTTGGTATCAGCAAAGTGAAGTCGGCAGCTGTGACAGCCTTTCGATCCAGCTACAGACACGGTGATCGGCACACTGACCGAGCGTTCTGCGCTGCGCCAGACCAGGAAAAGATGACACTGGCTTCGCTGGAGGCAATAACAGATGCTCTCTTAGAAATAATGGAGGTTGTTGTTGTGTCAAACATTTGTAGTCGGTGTTTGCATTTTGTGAGCATTGTTTGAATATTATTGCTTTTCAGGCCTGCATGCGAGACATCCCGGATTGCGATTGGTTGCATCAGTGGACACATCTTTCAAGGAGCTTTGCGTTTAGGTACAATCCCGCGCTTCAGCCGAGGGCTCTCATCGTGTTCGGATGCATCAGTAAAACAATCACCGATCAGGAAGTGAAGCAGCTGCTCAGGATTCTAGTCAAGGTTTGAGTTTTACAGATGCTGCTGTGCAATCGGATTCCTTAACAGAATCACTTACGTAGAAATGGGGAATTTGTAATTTAGGCTCTGGAATCATGCAACGATATAGTTCTCATTGATGCCATTGTGATGTGTTTGACCAGGTTACAGCCATTGTTGAGACCTGTGAGCTTTTCTTATTGAGTATTCCAATTGCCTGGGGATTGTAGTAATTTTCTGGTTTCCTGTCTAAGGAATCGCCCATTCACCGAGCGTTGTTCTGGGTAGCCATTTCAGTCCTGCAGCTGGATGAAGTGAGTCTATATGCGTCTGGGTTGGCTCTCCTCGAGCAAAACCTGCATACTCTAGACTCGCAAGGCACCTTCGAGGACCAGGTTAGAGTATTCTGTTATTGCTTATGTGCAGGATTTGACATTTGAAACCGTGTGTTCATTGAATATTTTCAGACTTTAGAGAGCGTGATGATGTCCACACGTGACCGCCTGGAATGGCACTTCAAGCAGCTTGACCATGCGGTCGGCCTGAGTTTCCGGGCAAGCTTTCACTTCGCTTTGGTGGGACACCTGCTCAAGGGTTTCCGTCACCCAACGCCTACTACCGTGTCCCGCACTGCCCGCGTCCTCAACGTGCTGCTAGCCATCGTGGCCAAGCCGCACAAGCGCGATAAATTTGAGGTGACGAACGACAGCGTGGCCTACCTTGCCGCGCTAGTGTCAGTCTCCGAAGAAGTTCGCAGCCGGTGTCATCTGAAACACCACGTGGCCAGGTCCATGTCCGATCTCGGCTCTCTCGAGAGTTTCCCCGTCGGCGTGCACCTTCACGCTTCGGCCCACGGTTCAGTGTCCCCGGGTAACGTGTCGTTCCCGGCCTCCAATTCCGGAGGAGGAGGCACAACAGGGGTGTGCTCGGGGATATCTGCCGGCAACAGTCAGGGGTCAAGTAGTGCCCCTCAAGGTTTGGCAGCCATCGCGGCGGGGACAGAACCCCCCGCGGCGGCGACAGCATCCACGCCGACAAACCGGCGGCAGAAAAGCTGGGATCTTCTGGATCAGTCGGCCTTGGCGCAAGCTCGGTGTCAAAAGAAAGCTCAGGGGCAACATTGCAAAGACTCGAAGACGTGGAGGAGTCTGGACCTAGATCCGTTGAATTCCAGGCCGTTGTTCAAGACGCAAAGGAGCAGCTCGATGCCAACGCCAAAAACGCAGAAAAGCGCCGAAGTGACCGGTTGCTCGTCGTCTTCTACATCTTCTTCGTCATCTTCCGGAAATAACTCGTCTTCGTCGAAAGCAAACGCTGCTGGCGTGGCTACACCGCCTGGTCACGTGCAGGTGGTGACAGCCGATAAGAGCAGAAGTACGAGAGTGTCCGTGTCCAATGAAAACAATGTGCTGCTTGATCCCGAGGTGATCACTGACTTTCCCATCCAAGCGCTTGTGCTCACTGTGCTGGTGAGTGCGTATTCAGTTTTCCCCAATGACGCGCAGTGCGTGTGCTAGTCTAGAAAGGAAAGCACATTTGTTACGCCTACTTTTCTTTTCAATCCGTTTTTTCTTTATTAATTTGAAGCACCGTATATCTGTGGCTTTTCAGGCAACGCTGGTTCGCAACTCCATCGACGAAAACGAAATGCGGATATTGTGGGAGTACCTTGCCGAAGCTTCCGTCGTTTTCCCAAGAGTTTTTCCAGTGATGTAAGTGAACAGGTGTAAAGAAGTCATAATGCAGCTCATTGTTTGATCATTTCTATTTTGGAAACAGTCACAGCTTACTGGACGCCAAGATTACCAGTGCTCTAACGTTGTGCCACGACCATGTGATCCTGTTGGCTGTTCAAAGCATCATTCACAACATGATTGCCTGTGAGGACACAAACCAACAACAGCTTCACTGCTTGCAAAGTAAAAACAAAGTGATCATTTTACTTTTACTTTTTTTTGAATTGATGTATTTTCGTATTCTAGGCTTCGGCTTTGGTGGCCTGTGGAGGTTTGCCGGTCTATTCAATCGGGTAAGTTTTTTGTTATGTTACCTGACATTTATTTGGATTGATTTGTTTAAAT
>WWPM01024247.1:0-10797 GCA_023279145.1 Glomeris maerens | reverse complement strand
AGTCACCTCATAGATGGGGTCGCATTGAGGCAGGTCCCTTGGGTGACCCCATTAACGAGGTTTTACTGTATATGTTGTACAGGATATTCTGAATAACATTTGCAACTATTTGTGCATTGTGAGAGCTTGAACGAATTAATTGTTGCATTTGATACTCGGCAACTTTTCCCAAGTTTAAATTTTTATAATTCCAAAACTATCCAGAAACACAAAATGAAAATTGGACAGGAGGTAGTGCACAAGCTGATGAATGTACACTAGCAATTTAAGATTTTTGGCAGTTCCCCCTTTTATGATAATTGACCTTGAATAAGGTCACTTTTCAACATTTTCAAAGTTCGGAGCTATAAAAAGTGGTGAAAGAATTGGAAATATAAACCGTTTTAAATGTTAAATGAAACTTCCCCTACTGTAGTTTGCCAAGGAAAAAATTCGGCCTTGGATCTAAAGCCCTAACTTAGTTGGGGCCTCCTGAACATGGTGACTTGGCAATGCAAGTTCGCCAAGTTCAAGACCATATTAGTAAGTCTTAACTGAAAGCTACACACAACTGTAATACATATTCTAATAGCTTGGAACCTCTACTTTCAGAATATAATAAGTATGTTTTGATATCTGAAATAGTTAAAGAGTTATAGCGATTTCGGTGACCCCATGGAAACGCAGTTTTTCGCTGGTCGCACTGGGTGCGGGTGGGCCTAGATCCAAAACGGCGGAACATAAAAAATAAGCAAAAATTGTTTTAATCTACTCAGTAGTGGTGCTTACTCTGGTGATTTAATAAAAAAACAATGAGATGGTCGAGCGACCCACTGGATTGGTTTCACGTGGAATGACCCAATTGTAAAAGTGTTCTGTGAGCATAACTATGAAAACAGAACTTAAATCGGACCAATATTGAGGAAGCTAGACTCACTAGACAGCTGATCCACCCACCAAGGAAACGGTATTAGACTGCTACTCCTTTATAGTAGGCCGCCTAATAGGCACTGAGTTTAGAGGACAATCGTGCCTTGCCCAGACAAGCGCGAGATTGAGCCTCTTACAGGTAAACTTGGCCCAAAGGTACCAAAGATTATTCTGCCTCAGTCTCAGATAAGGAAACTTCCTTGCAAGCGAGGTGCTCTCCAAGAGTCAGAGTGTCTACTGTGGCTTGAACATGCCCTTTTATATAGTACAAAAGGGGCGGCGCTGGTTGTTCGCTAACCTACAATCAGGTTGTTTGGCGGCCTTGCGAATAGCCAAGTTCAGGGGTCGGGCCTGCACTCTTACCGAGCTGTGATAGGCTTGACCGCACCAAGTTGACCTTGGGACGGTCAATTTGGATTCACAAAGGGGGAGGCACAGTCATGGACTGACCCAATGACCCAATGCCTTTCCCTGTGCAAATGATATCAACCATTGCGGGTGGGGAAGGTTGCTGCAAGGATAGTTAGGAAACCGTGCTATTGCTGTGTAAGGATGTTTGACCACTGCGCCGTTACCATGGCCAGGCTGGGCAGAAACCGTGCCTTGGCAATAGTAAAACCGGTTGCAGAACCGGGTTGTTACACTACCCTTATTTTCTAGAATGACATGGTTGCAGCTACAAGAAACGCGCTCCCATTTCCTAACACCCCTGCAAACGATCTTGCCCCACTCTCTTGTTGGGTTAGGCAAATATGGCACCTGATCTTCGATACTAATACACCTGGCTATTCAATTTGATCTCGGCCATCTCCTGGAGGAGACAGCTGAGGATATATTGCAAACCGAGGATCCAAAATAGAGTGACAAAGAGGAGCTGACATTCAAGGAGAGGATGGTCACATCCGTGGAAGCTCAACACGCAGTTATCACCGTTTGGCACTTCTTAGAGATCAGTAGCAACCGCAGTGTAATGAAGTTGTGCGATCAGCTTGTTGAAGAGATGCATAGGATCTGTCATGACAAGATGCACCAGCCAATGACAATGCAGAGCTGTGATTGAAATAGAAGATGAGCTTGCAGATGAATAAAGCCTTTTCAAAACTTTCAATACTATGATATTACGACACCTTAGCCCAGTCTCGACGGGTGTCATTGTATCAAAGTTTGCCTGTGTTGATATTAATCCTCCGTTGGGCGCAGCTGGCTTGATAGGCCAACAAAACACATTTTTTAACGCCTTTCCTCCCCCTGGCATCTCAGGGAGTTGCCCTTCCCAATATTTTTCGGATTCTGTACGGTGCTTAAGACCACCCCCCCACCCCCCCACCCCACCTGAGAATTTTTAAAACCTTCATGAAAACGCCTGGATCAGCAGGCCAGCTGCGCCCAATTGCATTATGGCGTTTTATTTATTTTTCACATCGCTGAAAAAATCTTTTGATGCAATAAATAAGTGAAGGTCCCGCTTCAGATGAAATGCGTTTTATTTTTTTCCAGTTTTTTAGTCCTTAAACTTTTTTTCACCTAATTTTGAAAACGCTTTTTTAAATTTCCCTTGTTTTAGTTTAAAATTTATTCCGTTCATTAAACTCGTTCTTATCCATTCAATTTGGTATGTTTCCTTTTAACATATCATAGCAAAGGCACCCTATTGGTTGTTTGAATTAAAATTGATAAGAAGGGAGGATAACTGCGCCCGACGGAGGGTTAAACCAAGGGAACTCTTTGGCTAATCCCAATCTGTGGCATCCTTCTCCACCCCTAATCAGTTTTGCACTTGGTGGTATGGGCGATATGAATGGAAAAAGCAGTTTCTTTGTTAGGGTCAAACGTGCTTCATTTCGAGAAGTCGTAAATGTCGCGAAATTTCTGATGACGATATTTTGTGGTGGCGAAGTTTTGGTGGGCGACGTTTTGTCAAAGCGATGTTTAGTATGGCGATGTTTTGTTGCACGATGTTATGTTCGGTGATGACATGTTACCGAACCTACATGTTCATCATCGTCGAGGAAGTTTTAACCCATCCAGCCTTTCCTTTTGAGCCACAAGAAGGAAATGTTTTTGGAAAGGGTAGAAGGGATCCCCGGCCTGTGAAGAGGATATATTCAAACGATCGGCATGAAAATCTTGCATGGTAACAGCAAAATTGCCACAATTGGTGCAACAGACTGTCCGTACTAGCTGGCCCATCCCTATAGTCTTGCTTCACAGGCCAAAGCACAAGAAAACTTCAAACTTAAATAACTCTGTAAACAATATTTTTTTAAATAAATGGAGAGATATGTCATAGTATCTTTTATTCCTACAATACATGGGGCATAATTCCAATTGTCAATTGACAACATACAGACAAGCCACAAGATACACACACACAGGCATTCAAACAGGCAAGGAATTTGAATTAGACATGTTTAATATTAAAAATTTTGCGCTACAATTTCCAGCAGCATTAGCCTCATTTAACTTCATAAAATTTAATTATTTTGTTATACATATAATATTCAGCTTTGTGCAAATACTAGTATTTTCCGGAAACGTTAATTTATTAATATTTACAGGCTTTGCAACTTCACTTTGTTCCTCCATGTTTGAATTTTCTAGGTGAAATGGACCCCGAACTGTCCGCACTATGAAGGAATATTTTACCATAGTTGGTACCGATTTTTGGTGATGCTATAGGCTACTCAAAAAAACATTTGTGCCGGGCAGCTGCATCAAAATCATCATCGTTCTGCACAGATAGGCACCCATCTATTACCTAAAGTAGGCATGATCTGCGTTCTCGATGCCAGAATTTTCTCTTGTATGACGTTTGATGGCACTAGGCCAAGCTTTGTTATAACGCATTGCCTTTTTTTTATTGCAGCCATTTATTTAATACCGCGAATTTTATTGGCTGTTGGCGCTGATACCATGTTCTGCATCGATCGTTTCATATCGACATGCAAATGTAACCACAGTTTTCTTTTTCTAACCGGCAATGTATATAATGTAATGCGCTTTATTGTGAACAAAATTGTACCAGTAAAATACATGTGAGTTGTGGAGCATGCATATTGGACACCTTATTGAAAGGATATAATCAAATCAAAAACGCACCATAATATTTGTTTTGGGGATAGATTTGCATTTTTGCTGCTTAGTAATTCTCTGAAAAACCAACAAATCGGCAAGATCCAATGTCAACGCTCAATTACTAAGTTTACATACAGGCGCAAAACTTCAACTGTTGCAATTTCTTTGAATCTATGGAGTTACAAGTTATGATCAGTTGTAGCCCACCTGATATTCGTTAAATTCAGACCGCTGGTGTTCGAGCGCAAATTTTCAAAAATATAGCGACAGTTGCAAGTTTTTCCTATGCATGAAAAACTAGAAAAAATATTATTGTAGTAAAAAATCCACATTGGTCAGAGCACGAATTCCTAGCCCTGAATATTAGTATATTTTGTTCCTGCTCGCAGTATGCCTACAGTATACTGGTGAATCAATAATAGTCGAATTTCTGACAACGACCTAATGTGCTATTGATGTTATTTTATTTCTATCTCTCTCTTTCTGCTAAGGTGGAATTAAATGAAAGTGGTGCATGTATATGTCAACCCTTGTGTGGAAAAAGCGTATGCCTTAATTCAATTCTCCTAAATTATTTTTTAAAGGAAGCTTAAAATTATCTTAATATTTACGTTGAAAATATAAAACAATTTGATCGATCTATTTACGTCTTCAAAAAATAGAAATATAGGTACGTATACGTATCAGCTTGGGTAATTTAGGAAAGTCTTTTCAATATCTTCTCTCCAGTATTTAATCTTCATAAAGTAACACGCTGCTACATTGCATATTGAAGCATTTGCTTCTTCACTTCCCATGCTGCAGAAACAGATGAAATTCGCATTATCTGAACATCGTATTTGACACAAACATATCGTATCAATTTTCTGGTTATAGGATGTTGCACAGTTTTGGCTTAATTATACATAGAACAATAACGACTTAATATATTAAGCGTGAACAATATCAATAAAGTTTAATAAACATAATCTAAAGTTGTCGGGAAATCTGAAAATATGAAATGCCCAAACTTCATTGGATGGAAAAACTAAAATTTCAATAGTCACAATGTAGTGAAAACAGATAAAAAATAAATTCGAACTTTAAAGTGCAAATCTTATATGTACAACCTTTTTTCCGAGTTGAACCTTGGACTAATACAATAACGCGCCCGCCACAGGTTTCCCTTAGAACTGACCAAATTTCGAACCAGTGTATTGTTTACCATCCAGTTTTGATTTTAATATTTCACATACAACATTGATTCAGTAAATTTATTGCATATACAATGCAGCCTAATAAGCTAACATGGAGGCCATAAAAATTGATTTGCCACTTTAGAAAGATAATAAAGTGTTAATTGCCAAGCATGTGGCGTTTCATCGTTCTCAAAGACTAGACAGCTTCGCTGGGAAGACTTCCAACCCCGTATACAGTCCTCCCTCGTTAATCCGGCAGTGACCAGAGCACCGGCGTAATATCCAAAACGCCGGATTACTGGAAATTAACTAATAATGACAAATTTTACAACAGCAGAAACTACGTTTTATTGTGCTCATAGCATATGGGGCATATACTGTATATGTTACACATTTGTATGGAAGGTTGAAGGTAAACGAGCTAAAACAGTACAAATTAAGAACAAATTTACTGGTTTTGTAGCAATACCCCAGAAAGAATATGCTGCAGACTTTCTATAGAAAAACGTTGATTTCTGCAGAAAATCTACAGAAAATCCTACAATTTTGTAGATTATCTGCAGAAATCAATATTTATCTGTAGAAAATGTAGCAGCATATTTGCAGATGCGACTGCAGATTTTCTGCAGAAGATATTTTTCAGAATTTCAGATTTTGTACAAATATTTGTAGATTTTCTACGGATTGCAGAAGTTCTGCAGAAACCACTATTTAAAATCTCAGCATTAATAATAGAAACAGTGAATGGAATAAATTCTATCAGCATGAATGTACACAAATTCTTAAGATTGAGATCTTTATTTACCTCTTGACAAGGAAACTAAAAAATTTGTAGGAGGAAGGCCAAAAAAACGCCGGATTACCGGAGGCGCGGGATAATCGAAGGGCCGGATTATCGAGATAGGACTGTACCTCCCATGTATTGAAGTGTTTTTAGTCGCCCCGCCCCTTTTTCGGTTGTATTGACTGCATGGCGATTGGCTACTTTTTAAGCTCGCCTTTGAGACCGCCCACAATGCCTATAAGCTTTACTCCTTTTAATCCTTGGTGTATCCCCATGTTTAGAAATATAGATACGAAAAAAATGGTGGTAATTGCTAGAGATATTTTATTCGTGTAGCATATTTTTCATTTTCTGGGAAGCTCCAACATTGAGTTTGCGCTACAATAACCTTAATTCGGACGTTCCATATGAAAAAGGAAATCACGCCGCTTACTAAATATTTTTCGTTCGCATTCCACGCATTGGCCCATCTTTCTTCTTCGTCGCTAAGTATCCTGAAATATATGTACCGTAAATCCTCGATAATAAGCCTGTCTCGAGAATACGCCGGTCTCGAAAATAAGCCGGGTTAAATAATCAAAATTTGCAAAATAAGCCGGTCTCGAAAATAAGCCCTCTTTCATTGGATTACCATCTACACGACTAAAAAGTTCAATAAACCTAAAAAACTTAAAAATTCAGTTCACAGTTTTCATTTCCTATCATTAAAATCACAAAAAAATTGTTTCTTACAAATGTTATTTTTCACAAGAAATTTGAATTTGTATATTGCATTACATAAACGCATCCATGGTAACTTGATATCACTAAAATAAGCCGGTCTCGAAATTTAGCCGGTCTCGTAAATTAGCCTGGTCAAAAATAAAAAAATAAAAAAATAAAAAAATAAAAAAATAAGCCCGGGCTTATTATCGAGGATTTACGGTATACAGGATGGCATTTCTTCCCAGAGCGGAAAGCTGTCAAAATCTGCCCAATTCCTTTACCATTGGACTCTACGACACGAGTTGGATGACGGTCTCTTGCGCTCGTTATCCTCCATTTTTCTTTTTTCGGAATGAAACCGAAATCACAAGTCACGCCCATACCGGTCACGTGTGACAAATGGACCCACCAAGAGGCGGGGCGAGGCAAAAGGA
This sequence comes from Glomeris maerens, assembly GCA_023279145.1. NCBI lineage: Eukaryota > Metazoa > Arthropoda > Diplopoda > Glomerida > Glomeridae > Glomeris > Glomeris maerens. The sequence goes on along the minus strand of WWPM01024247.1, from coordinate 3,712 downwards.
CGTCACGCCAAAGCTGGAGGTCTTCTCCCCAAAGGGGTTATAGTCTTTGATCGTTCTCCTTCAATCACAAATGATGTGCTAAAATGAGCTGCTTTCTTGAGGTTTTGTGGTGGATAAACATATAACAACGTTTGCTCATTAATAGCACCAGACACTCCATCCAGTAAACCCTATATTGAATTGGTGAACATGCTGCATGACCATTTTTCAACGCGATCATCAGAAATACACCAACGATATGTGTTCTACCGGTGTGACCAGGGGTTCACAGAAGCTGTTGCAGATTACATCGCGGAACTGAGCAAACTAGCAGCTGATTGCAATTTTAGATCTACATTGGATATAACCCTACGCGGCAGGCTAGTTTATGGCCTACGAGATGATGCTTTACAATGACTCCTCCTCTCTGAAAAAACCCTGACGCTGGCGACAGCCAAAGACAAAGCCACCGCTGCTGAAGATGCTTCCTCCCATGTAAAAGAAATCCGAAGAGCTGATGGGTCAGGGGTACAACTAGTTTCTTCAGGACCCCCTAGCTACTCACCGTATAGAGGGCACAAACCGAAAGCAGATTCCTACGGCTCGGATCATGGCTACATGGATAAACAGTCGTCTGCATGTAGTGGGTGCGGAAGTCTTCATCCTCGCAGAAAATGCCGTTTTCTCCATGCTAAGTGCCATCATTGCCACCGCAAGGGCCACCTCAAAATGGTATGCTGGTCTAAGCATGGACATGCAGACGGCGACAAGCCATCCACCAGATCGAAATCCAAATGTGGAAATACACATCAAGTAGAAGAGCAGCTGGAAGAAACTGATCCAAGTGAGGACGTGTATACGCTCCACTCACTCCATTCTGGTGAAATAAGCCGACCCACACTTTACGCCAATGTGTTCATCAACGGCCTTCACTGTGCCATTGAGGTTGACTCGGGAGCCATGGTGTCCATCTGCGACCTACCATCATTGAAGCGACTCCACCCAAGCCGGTTGCCAATCATAATGGGAGTCATCCACTTGTTTCTGCGATTAAAACAAGCAACCTGTAATGTTCAAAAGGCAGTGTGAAGTTCACCTACACTATGGATCATTTCAGGGTCGACTGTCCTTGATAGTCACTAGAGAACTGCATAAAAGTCTCCTAGGCAAGAATTGATTTACGCCGTTAGACGTACGGATCATAGGGGTGCATCAAGTCTCCAATAACCCTATTGAGTTTGTCGTAGCCAAGTTTGCTGAGATATTTCGAGAGGATCTGGGTACGTTCAAGATAAACCGGTCGCGCCCATATAGATGATGGCTCGACAACTGCAATTTAGTCTAAAAAAAGGTTGAAGCGGCGATTGATTGTCTCATCCAACAAGGTGTCTTACAGCCTGTCCACACTACTGAATGGGCCACACCAATCGTCACAGTGACAAAGCTTAATGAAAATGTCAGAATCTGTGGGGACTATAAGTGCACTCTAAACAAGGCCCTATTAAAAGACCATTACCCAATTCCAGCAGTGAACCAGTTGCTGGCTGACTTATCAAGTAGTCGTTACTTTGCTAAATTAGACTTCTCTCAAGCATACATGTAACTTCCGGTCGACACAGATTCAGCATAGACACAAACATTGATTACCCATCGAGGCACTTTCAAATGCAATGGCCTAGAATTTTGAATATCAACGGCAACCGGCATCTTCCAACATTTGAATTAAGCTCCTCTAGTTGGACTCCCGGAGGGTTTTGCCTTACTTTGACGATGTTTTCCTTTGCGCTGCTACACTCGACAACCTGGCAAACCGACTCAAGCAGGTGTTCAAACTCCTTCGGAATACCGGCATCCGGGTTCAGAATTCAAAATGCATCTTTAAACCAGCTGTGTCATATTTTTGGGATTTTGCATTGATGGCGACGGCATCCACCCCACAGATGACAAAATAAAGGCTATCTGCGAGGCTCCTACCTCACAATCCCGTGAACAGTTACAAGCTTACATCGGCCTCCTTAATTTTTACCACATTTTTCTGAGATAAGGCGACGGTCGCTGACCGGTTACATCGCCTATTGGATAAAAACGCGCCATGGCTGTGGACTAGCCATCATAACACAGCATTTCTCCGCATTAAGGAGCTTTATCAGCGAGATCTTTACATTCTCATTTCAATGACAAGCTACCCGCTGGTGTTGACATGAGACGCCTCTCCTTATTGCGTAGTTATTGCGTAGGTGCAGCGCTAAGCCATCAAAGCCCTAGCGGGGCTGATGTCCCTATTGCGTTTTACTCTCGTTCCATGAACGACATGGGTGTGAAGAAATTCCATTAATTATTATTATGGCCTCCATTTCACGATGCAGACAAAGCATAAGCGTCTTCTAAGCCTTCTCTCTCCAGCAAGACCTACACCATTGCTGTTTACGCTTTGGATATATAAGTGGGCCATCCTTCTGTCCTCTTATGATTTCGACCTCGTGAATACCCCTGGAAAACTCATTTCCATCGCTGACGGACTTAGTCGCTTGCCTTTACCACAACGTTTCCTTACTCCGCTGACGCCCCACAAGGTTTCCCTACTTGAGGCCCTAGAGAAACCAAAGGTTGGCAACCAAGGACATTGCTACTGCTACAGCAAAGGACCCTGTCCTGCCATGAGTACAGTCCTCCCTTGATAATCCGGTCATTCAACTATTCGGCGTCTCCAGTAATCCGGCGTTTTTACCATTTCTCTTGAATTTTTTTTTAGGAAACTAGTTGGGAGGTAGAAATTTGATCGCTGTGCGCGATTTTGTTAGGCAGAAGAAAATGATGTCTCCGCTAGTGACAATTTAGTATTCAAGTGAATTCAAAAAAAGGTGTTTAAAAATTCATTTAAAATAAAAAAAGACAAAAATTGAAAATTATTTTGCGTCTTCCACTTAAATGTAATATTAATACTGTACAGTATGTGTATTGTTACAAAGCAAGTAAATTTGTTCTTTATTTGTACCGTTTTAGTTCATTAACTTTCAACTTTCAATACAAATGCGTATCATACATGCCCTATATGCTATGTGTACAATAAAACGTAGTTTCTGCTGTTAAAATACATTGTTATTAGCTAATTTCCAGTAATCCGGCGGTGCCGGTCTCAAATCTGCCGGATTAATGTGGGATGACTGTACTCAACTGGGTATGGAAGGGGTGGCCTACTAAGGTAAAGGAGAACACATTTTTGCCGTTTGTACATGAACTTACATCACATAGAGGTTGCCTCTTAAAGGAGTGGCGTGTGGTAATCCCACCAACTTACCGGGAACACATCGTGCACACTCTCTACGACGCCCACCAAGGGATTGTGCGTACAAAAGCTCCCGCACGAAGTTACGTGTGGTGGCCTGGTCTGGATAAATCCATCGAGGATATAGTGCACACATACGATGATTGCCAGCAGACACACCATGCCCCACCCAAGAGCGCGCCCTCGTCATGGATCTATGCACGGGCACCTTGGTCACGTATTCACATAGATCACGCCGGGCCATTCCAAGGGCAACATTCCCAAGGTTATTAGAAGCACAAGTTGGCTTATTCCTCTGTTGAGCAGTCATTCGCTGATCCTACCATCCACAGTGACGCGCCAAGTGGCCGGTACCAAGTGTTCTTCCAAACTGCGTAAAAACATACCAAAATATTTTTCTTCATATTGTAATAAAATTTTGTATGTTTATACTGAAGTGCATATGCC
>WWPM01024245.1:0-20025 GCA_023279145.1 Glomeris maerens | reverse complement strand
AGTAATGTATTATATTGCCTATTAAAGTGTATATGTTGTCGAAGTTATCGGCTCTGAAATTGAGCGCAAAAATCAGTGGCAACGACAATAACAACTTGACACTAACTTCCGCTGATTAATCGATCCCACTAACAACAAGCAAACGTACATTGTATGGGAAACACATACACCTTTCAAACAAATCTAAACATGACAGTTAACAATGGCAACTGAACAAAAGGCTTGAAATATAGGTATTTAGAGGCGAAATCACACGCAGTTGTGAGCATTTTCTCGTCAAACCATATTATGAAACATTATATTTCCACCAGGAGGAGCACCAGAAAACGACACCAATTCAATATACTGTATATAGTATCAACATTTGAAATAGGAATAGAAAATCTTTTACCCTCAAAATCAAGAAGCGGCATTTGCAGAAAATTATATTTAAACGAACAGGGCATTTTCTTGCACAAGTTAATGTATATTCGTTATCATTTTATAGTAAGAAATGTTCATGTTCGCCATAAGTCAAGGCAAGTTATTATCAGAAACGCTAAGAAAATGGCAATCCAAATTCACTACTGAAAACCTTGCCTAAACAGCCCTTATCATACGTGTAATTTATATACTGACTCAGGCAACATTCTTATGCAATGGATTATTCAGAAAAGGACTTCTAGGAAAATCCATATCTCATACGAATATGTCCCTGAAAATCTTGTAATTCACACAACAAAAAATACAGGATGTTCGGTTGGGGAAAAATGAAAGGGATGTTCATACGTATTCTTAATTGTGTTCTGTTTAAAAAAGTAAAACAGCAAAATTTGGCATGCTTTAGTTTATACGTAACGTGCAGGCAGTTATTAAATGAAGCCAATATTTTTGCCACTTAAGCCAATTCAAACGCTTGCCAAAATACACATAGCATTTGCAACGTTGAAATTATAAGTATACAGGGTGGGGCATAAGTAACGCTTTTTTGAGAATAACTTGTGAACGCTTGCAGTTAGGGGTTTGAATGTGAAGAGGCAAAAAGATCATCGGTACTGGGCAGTTCCCGTTCACCGACCGGAAGTGACCTTGGGCACGAGAGTCATGGTCAGCTGATATGAATTTCCGTTGCCAACATTAACGGGCAGTGGCATTTCATGCAGGGAAGTAGATGGGCATGCGAAGCCAGCATGTCGCCGCACATGGGCGCGCATGTGAGCAATGACTGCATGAAATGCCACTGCCCCTTAATGTTGGCAACGGAAATTCATATGAGCTGACCGTGACGCTCTTGCCCAAGGTCACTTCCGGTGTGTGTACGGGAACTGCCCAGTACCGATGATCTTTTTCCCTCTTCATATTCAAACCCCTAACTACAAGCGTTCACAAGTTATTTTCAAAAAAGTGTTACTTATGCCCCACCCTGTATATTCTACCCCCAACACTCCTAATTATTTTTGACGGGTTTTATCGCCTGGTATATATAAACTGGACATGCATTTGTGTTGTAGAAAGATCCAACTCGACTGTTTTTTTTTAAATATGGAATGAAAGATAGAAATTTACTCAATATTTGCGAACCATATCAGCTGGTGAAATGTCACTTCTCAGAATTGCACAAAACGCTTTATATATACTGTACTTGTATAAATAAAATTATATGTTGGTTATATAGAATCATGCCAATAATTGGCACACCGTTAACCGCATCACCAACAATGATTGTAATTACAAGCTAAAATATATATGTCAACCATAAATGTTTTGGCACAAAACAGCCCTCATATGCTCCTCCCTATCAGCATCGGCTACTACTACTATAACAGCCCACTTATCCACATTGATCTCCTGTGACATCACAAATGCCTATTAGATTCAGTCATGTTCATCTTTTTTCATAATTGCCACGTTACTTAAGGCAATTTTCTGAATACGTACCAAAAGACAAATAGCAAAATAGAAAAACAAGGAAATTGAGTCACATGATCGTGGAGTAATAATGATGAGGGACGTTTTGACCATATCTATACGCGGTCCGTTCGTCCGAAAGATTGGGTTTAAATTCGGTCACGTGACTTATTTACGAGAACCAAGTGCAGCATCTCGCAATTTTCCTGTGGTATAGAGAGAGAGAGAGATAGACACACACAGAAAGAACGAGAGAAGGAAGGGAAGGAAAGGAAATGTGTATGCTACTATCTCGCACTCCATAATCCTGGGCCAGAATTAATGGCTTGGGGGCGCTCACTCCAAGTTATTTATGCTGCCGCTAAAGTGAATGGCTTGTAGTGAAGCTGAAGCTGCAGCGAAAAAATGCCATGCAAAGGGAGGAGAAGAGAAGAGAGAGGAGAGGAGAGGAGAGAGGAAAGAGAGAGAGAGAGACCAGGCCAGCAGCATGACTGTACACAGAGAACAGAGATTCGTGCTCGGAATGCGCAACCATGTACCAACAGTGCGTTTCCCATGTTTAAGGCCGTGCAAATCCCGCCAAACAAAACATATAAACCGCCCCATTCTGCAACAAAACGACAAACGCAATCATAACCGAGTCCACGTTGATTCAATGTCGCATATAAAACGAGGCTTTCTGCATTTCGCACTCTCCACTTCGATACATCGTATTCCTAACAACATCTATCCCAATCTACAAGTATACATACGTACTATGTAGCATATTTATATTTAGAACGAAGGGGACGATTGCATTCGGCCCTATATAGGTCCCATTAGTCACGCCTCATCAGCCATTGCTAAGCAGTACATTATTCCCTTATATAATTACCAGCACTGTATCGAAGTTAGTATCAGAAAACCGATATAGCACACGTCTCCGCATGCAATTTTCGTATTACTGCGTTTCCCTGAAAATAAATCCACTCTGAAAATAAGCCCTGGAACGATTTTTCAAGATGCTTTTTACCCGCCCCCTCCCCCAAAAAAAAATAAATAAGCCCCCCAGTCATACCGCAAAGTCAGTTTTATTTCGATGATTGTTCTGTGGATTTTTTGGGGGGTACCTAGAAAAACCTTGTCATTTCACCTTCAAAACATGTACATACATGAATTGATCAGGAAACCATATCATAATGCAACTACATACAGTGAAAGCTCGCTAATCCGGACCCCGCTGATTCGGACGCCCGCTAATCCGGACTGGCAAAATAATTAAAAAACATAAATAAAACATATTAAAAACACAAATGATTATTTTGCTCCTACTGTGGAACTGTTTCTCCTTGTTAAATGTTTTAAATACAGTACTTACACATAAAATAAATGTCTGTTATACAGCTTATTGGTTGTTTTTAGCGTATGCAAAGCATTAATAACTTTGCCCGGTTAAAAATATGTACTTTGGCTAATCCGGGCTTTCATTAATCCGGACGACCTCCGGTCCCACCAAGTCCGGATTAGCGAGCTTCTACTGTATAGACGAGTCTGACTTTTATTACATAAATTCATAATTCCGTCCTTCATATTTATATAATTGTGGGCATTTTCTTTGTGGGGGAATTAATTTATCTACACTTTTTGCACCCCTGTTCATGGTTATAATAGATAAAATTATCAGCTATTGAATGAGAGACATGTTGAAGGAAAAATTAATATAAAAAAAACAGTCTTCATTTCGGGCAATACTATATTTCCCTTATTAAACGCCAGGTACATTTTTGAAGCCAACCAATTAAAAGTGTATTCAACTGAAGGAAGACATAATAAGTCGATTGTTTTATTGGTCAAGAAGTTTGCTGCGTTTTTTGCTTTCAATATGGGATTCTGGTCCACCCAGCTGTTGTAATAGATGTACACAAAATCGCATGTTGTTCTTTGCACATGTTGCATTGCCAATTTAATTTTTAACAAATTCACCAATAAAGGCTGGCCTCGAATAAACGCTTGTTCTGAAAAAAAAACAGTATTTTTGACCATATCTAAAATGCGCCACCTGGTGGGGAACCAAAAATCACAGGTGGACGCACAGAATCGAGACAGGGTCATACAGTATAGTGTAGTCTATTAATTGTGGCCTTGCATGAATTGTGCAAATAAGATGAGAATTGAAATCAGGGTATACACGCAAACAAAAGTGTTAACCAAAAGTGGTTTTGATTATCGAGAAGATTATACTGAATGTGCCATGACCAAACCAGGGCGAGTTATAGTACGATTGGATGATAAGAACAGGATTGCCTAAAAACATCATTCTGAGAACTTGTGGTGAAAGTGCGCATGCAAAAAACGCATTCAATGCCAACGATCACGGAACATAAATTCAAATCATAGAGTGCAATTTGAAATTTGAATCTATGTATGTTCCATTTCCCGTCAAACTGCAACTGTTGCCAATCTCGTTTTTATTTCGCAATTTTCGACGACAATTTCGTTAAAATTGCCATTGATTTATGGCAAGGGGGCAAATAGGGTATAATATAGAGGAAATTTTGCGGAATGTTCAGGCAAACAAGGCATGCAAGTGGAGTCCAAGCACATAGTTTCTGGTTGGAGATTCACATGCGTGTTCGTGATTGCGCATCGCTTCTTTATTCATGCATTTCTAGCAAATAAATAATATGTGAAAGGCTTCTGCTGCGAGTGGCAAGATTAAATCGACAGGCTCGCATCGTTTATCATATACATGCTGAATATGAATGGCGGCCAGATAGATTTTTTTTCCTCTTGTTATTGCTCGGTCCTCTTTTCTTCCTTCAATGCGTCCAAATGCGCCGATCAATCAGCCTAATCGCTATTGGTCCAATCTCCGCCATACAGGTTAATGATAATGCCATGTCGTTGGACGCTTATAAACTTCTAGCTTGTAAGCAGCAAACAATCGGATGTGACAATTACAACATGTAACCGACTCTCTTATTTTTCTATACACACACACACACACACAATATACGTATGTTGGGGTGTAATGGATGCGCATGCGCGCAAAACGTCACTCTTGTATCGCTTTCAAAAGGCAGACAAAATGGCTGCCTACTTGCGCCAAATCCAATTACGCTCGCTGTCTAAAAATCAATAATCCCAACCGAAAATTCATGAAACTTATTCCTAAACCCCCCTCCTCCAGCCCACCAACTCCCACTATAATTCCCCAAAACTTGAACTTTTCAACATTTTACATATATACGTATATACACACATAACCTGATTCAATGAGGTCAAATTTAACCTAATCCAGCTTAAACTAAATTAACATCGTTAGCTTACCTAAAGGATTGGGCAAATAAAGTTCACGTAAATATCATAGCAATCCGAAGTAAATTAACATTGACTCGTCCATAATGTATATAGGCTTATAGTAATTAAATTCTGGAATGTATTGCAGCTTTATGCGCGATGTTACTCGTTAAAAATTACCTATGCAAATTCAAATGTTGCAAAAATTTAAATTTCTTTGCAATCTATATCGAATTTATACATTGCAAAAAAGTATTTACGCACGAAGTTCATGTGGCAAACTTCACTGTTAAAACACAATGTACACAGACAGGTGGCCATGCAACATTACACGAAGGCTTTACTGAGCAAACAAAACGTATAATTTTGCCAACAGCTTGCTTTATTGTAAGTATGTATATACTATATTGTAAATACTCGTATATATAATATTTATTTCCAAGAGTTATATAGGTCATCAGATAAAATATTGGAAGAATTAATAATACACAGTTTAAAGTTTTTTTGCAGTGTATGCACATGCACATAACTTAATGTAGGCTACACACTTAAGGAGAATATGGACAGAAATGAAGAATTGTCATTGAAGTACAGTAAAGGACAGATTGTCAAACATGACAAAACACTATATGGAAATGGTCAAATAAAAATGCAACGCGCTGATAGGTAAAAAAAAAGAAGAGGAACAGGAAGTGCTCAATGAAGATAGGTTTTTGCACATTTTCAACACGCACAGCATGTTATTATTTTTTTTATTGACAGTTAGGCTAGGCTATCCATAGTTACAATAACAATACCCCAGCCGTGTTACTATTGCTGGAGAACTTTGGAAACCAATACCATTATTTATTATGACAGTGCTTTAAAAAGCAGACCTACACCTAAAGTACAATGCGTTGGTCCACTTATTTTACTACAAAATATATTTATAAACCATACAGTACGATACTTTAAAAAGCCGTTCCAATATAGATGCATTACTGCATTATTTCCATGATATGCAATATTAGTTATTATTGAATCGTGCATCAAAAAAAACTTAGTGACATTGACCGTTTTCACACTTCATTAAATAAACTAACAAATTTCAAATGATTTATCGATGTCATGTTTTATCGCAAAAATCTAGTTCATTACTGATAGGGATATCTCCCTACTACTGCAAGTATAAATTACGTACAACTGAGGCGCCCTCTAGCGACGAAAAATTAATCCTTCAAGTTTAGATTTGCCAAAGTTAAACTACTTTAGTTAAGAAATTTCTTCTTTGGATTTACAGATGTATAGTCACACCATACTGCAATTCCATCTTTCATAACCATTAAAAATAAAGTTAACTACTGATTCTTAAATCTACAAATGACGAAAATATTAAAATTTTAAAGCGTGAGAAAAAATATCATTTAATACAGATGGTGGTTTACATTCATTGCAATAAAAATATTGAAGTATACGCGTAGAAAGATATACAAATAAAATAAAGCAGATGGAAAGTTAAACAAAAAAGATATAAGTCGTTTCCTCACCTGTTATAACAAAAAAACATTTTGTGGGGTTTTAAAAAAAAGAAATTAATTATGAAACATGACTATCAGAGGTGTCAATGCGAAATTTAGGGGCAACATAATGCATCCTATAAAACTTGATACTGACAACATGTCTGACCCACAAAGCCATGACACAAATTTGCAAACACTAAACAAACCAAACAAGTAATATCAAAAATGGAAGTTGTTAACTTCCCAACACAAAAAAAAACTCCATAAGGTCCACTTTACACTTTTGCTCCTATACGTTAGAAAAAAGAAAGAAATGAGAATTTTGGAGGAGACGAAGACTGATGAAGAAAAGGAGAGAGAGAAGACGAAAAAAGAAAGAAAGGTCCCACCCATTTTCTCCCCATTCCGTCTACAGTCCTAGTCTCGAGTCTAGACAAAAACTGCCACTTTCTAACCCTGTAAATCCCATACTGGCCTCTTCCAACATGCACAAAATCTCTCTAAATTGGCCATCTAGTCTTAATTCTTACTTGGGAAAAAAAAATAGCCACACCAACTGTGGAACTCTGAATCAACAGCGACATTCGGCACACCACCTGGTTGTCAAGTTCAGAAACTAACCTCACTTTTACTGCCTTTTTCACTTGAATAAATATACTGTATTTACATCCGTCGAAGATGCCCCTTGATTTTGCAGGGAGAAAATCGTACATTATTTCAAGTCAAGGGGTTTATTGAGACTATTTATACAGTATGTATATGGAGAATACAATTATAAACACAAAAAGTATCAAATAAATATAGGTTTTGGATACAATAACATCAAATTTGGGGCATTTTGATGTCCGAGCAATTACTAGTACACTGTCGTAACAAGGAACACAATTTTATACATATACTGTATATTGAGTTCTCATTACCCCCAAGGATTTCAGCTTTCCCAACTGCATGATATTGCTACGCAGCACGACCAAGAGGCCTCAATTTGCCCTCTTTTCATTCACCAAAATGATTGTGGTGCATGGACGCGTGTATTCTTTAAAGGACACATATTGAACTGCTGCGTAACAACAAAGACGAGGAATTAAAAGTAACAAAGAAGTGCATTATGTGCGCAGAAGGGCGTTCAACTTTCGCAGGTGCGTAACTCCATCGTTTTTGCCTCGTTTCATTTTTGTTTCTCGCCCAATTGTCGACCGACCACCAAGACTCACCAAAAAGCCAAAAAACAAAAATGGACGTGACAGAAGACTTCATGCAAAACCAAACTGGATTCAGGCAGAAAAGAAGCACCAAAGCCCAAAGAAGAGAGAAGAGAAAAGAAAATCTGCCTTTTCGGTGAATTAACTTCCAACATGGTTAGGCTTAAATCGCAACGGCGAATGCTAAAAAAAATTTAAAAACCGCCAAATAACATCTGACAAAACCCCTTTCTCATTTTTACTTAACTTCAAAAGTTTACCTGTCACTTAAATACAAACAGATAAGAAGGTGGAATTTATCAGATACATTCCAAGAATATCATCATGATATCCAAGAGCAACATTCCTGAAATGCTCTACAATTTAGTCTGCATTAGCCCCAAAGAAAAGCAAGCAAGGGTTGTCAGTCAGTAAATCACGTATTTATAAAATGTAACAGCCGACGACGTTCTTAATGCACACTCCCCGCACAGCTGCGCTGTCTAAACTATTAAAATTCAACTCACTCGCTTGAATTATTATTATACGACCTCGTCAACATTTACAACAGTACAAAAATGTACCTGTGCTTCGTTGTTTTTTTCCAAAGTTTTAGCTACAGGGTGTTCTGCAAAATCCCATTACATTTATTTTATATAGGAAAATTATTAAAGTAATTCCAAACTACAAGTCAGTTACACTTACATAAACACCGGTAATAACAGCAAACTGATTAGCCCTAAAGCTACTAAATTGAGCCTCAACTGTTATCTTATTCTGCGAACAGCTAAAATAAACAAAACATTTTCTGGAATGTGGAAACGCACAGACAAGACCCAAATAAAATCCTAAATATAAGTACAAAAATAACGTCAAATCCTAAAAATAACTGTACATATGATTCAGTGAAAGATAAAATATCTGGCAGATCTTTACGGCATGCATGGGCTAATATTGTATATTCCCCAATGCGAACAGCTGTTTGATTACTCATTCCATCGCACATTTAGCTTTCAAAATCACTTTTAATAACGAATTAAATTTCGGGATTTCCAGCTATCATTTAAGATTTGCACATCATTTTATAAAAAGGATAGTCATTTGATTGCTCAAATTAAAAAAAAAATCCGTTTAATTGTTCATCAAATGGGAACATTGTTAAATAATAGGCTTTTTTGCTTTCTTTTTTTGGGGGGATTTTTTGTAGATAAGAAGGATGAAAGAATCCAGTGTATAATCTTGTATTGTGGTCGTGCAAAAATGCCAAAATTTCTTTTCCCACGATCGATACCATCTCAATTAATTCCCTTATCATTTGTCGATCTGATCATTTTTTTTCATGTAATTTACTACGCCATGTCTCATCTCTATAACTAAAACCTACACTTGCATCTAAATTAATATTTAATTGGCGGCAAAAAAAATAAAGAAACGCACTTAAATTTACTATATACGTTTCAAAAGCTATTTCCTTACATTTTACGCGAACAACGTGGCAAAATTCAGTAATAACCTTTAAATTAACGACATTTATTATTAACCACTACTACATGGCTCTATTTTCATTAAAATTGCCAAGTAATATCTTATTTCTAATATGCTATTCTTTTCTTTTACTAAAATTAATCACGTGTCGAATATCAAATTGAATATGAAAGAGTAATTATGGAATCAAAGTGGCCAGTTTCCTTAAAAAGAAAAAAATTCAATGCAACTTACAATTACAGCATGAAAACTGGCAATTTAATAACTGGTTCCCCTTACAATCAATTACAATTGACAATACTTCCTTAACTGCCAATAAAATTCCCAAACATCAATTACCGCTCTTATCAATTACGGTTAAATACAAACTAAATGACGGCAATAACGATAAATAAATGCACTTATGAACCCATTAATACGAAACCTTTCTTAGCATTTTAACTAGGTCAAACATTAATACTGATTATAAACCAAAGCGCCAATCAAAGGCAAGACAAATGAAGTCACATGTTAATTAAGTCATTATCTAATTAAAAAAAGAGGCCGACATTAAACGGCACGCAATCGACAAATATGCAAAAAAATCAAATACAAATACAATGAAGTTGTTTATGAAGCAAGAAACGATATGTCTGCATCATTCAATCAATATGCTAGTTTCACAATATTGACAAACTGGTGTGACAATTTGGGAAAACGGTGACGGCCATAAAAACAAAAGCAAAACGCTGGCTACACTCTTCAGGACCCCGCATTCAATGTCCACCACCCCGAGCAAGCAACTTTTTATAAAAGGACCACTCACACAAGAGTGAGTGACTGAGTACATTGTCAACACGGTGGTTTGAGGGCAAAACGAGCAAAGTTTCGCCCGGCCACGCCACCAGATGGCGCTTCTATTGTATAGCAGCACCACCAGCAATACTATATCTTCTTGAAATAGTAACAACGTATACAATTTACCGTTTTCTCAACTTTTGACCTTTAAGTTTACTTTGGCAACAATTTGGCTAGAGTGCAAAGTTCAAACCCTTCCTTACTTCTCGCTTTCTTACTTAGGCCTACTTCGTGCAGCCATTAAGATTAATAAATTAGGCTTCGCATCATCTATGGGTATAACACTACTATATAATCAAACAGTCTTCAACATGTGCGCAATGTTTGGACTTCAAACTCGCGTTTTGCCAATGTCAAAAGCGATAAAAAGCGAAATGTGACCAAGCCGAGTTGATAAGAGGGGGGAAAAAACACTTGAAACAGCTGATAGGCAGTAATATGACGAGTCCCAAATCGTTCTCCGCTTATTATGCCGTTAATAGGCTAAATTCCTACCATACTTTCCTTTCCGACACACCTATACTTCCTTAAAAACTCAAATGATTCACCTTGAAGCCACACAAGCGCCACCACCTCAAATCGTCATCATCCTCAACCCTAAAAAAAACCTGCTTAGCAACAATGAACATGCAGTCAATATTTTACATTTATTTTCCTCAAGAATTACGGTGTACCACCCGTGGACACATTTGCAACATCGAGGAACAAGTCCGCCTATATACTTCGACATAAAGTACGCATTTTGTCATGCAGTGGCGCCACATAGTGAACGTATTTGCAAGCTGCAACGGCTCGTTATGACAAACAAGCTACATTGGCAAATCGGTGCCAAATGCCCACAGGTTGGCACAAGATTGAAGTCTTGGATAAAGTGCATGATGAGTACACTCCGTCTCCCCCATCAATCCAGTTTCAAGTTATACTTGAGTGCTATTTCAAGTCGAGAAACGTAACTGATGACGTCACGCGATATTAATCCTCATCACAATCGATATCTACACTTGCTTCAAACCACCAGTGCACCTTGATCGGTCATTATCGATTTGATAAGTGTCCCATATTTGACTTTAACGGGATAAACTTGCAGCTCCTGACTGACTGACCGCTACTATACTTCCTTTCTGTGTCTTGTGTTGGAAGGAAGAAAAAGTGGCAAGAAATTGGGGGGATTGGCAAATACTTTTTACAACGTCTTGGCACCCTCACCCCCACTGAGACAACCCATCTTTGTCGTGGAGGAGGGGGAAAGGGCACCTGCATTCAGCACAATAATTCCCACTCTCTCCTATAACGGCTGTTCAAAGAAAAACCTCAACAAACCGCTCTTACAACTTAAAATAAAACTACATACTACTATAATACGTACATAGTTGACTGTCATGGAATTTCATGTAAACCTTCAAAAATAACCCACCTATCGTGGCACAATATATTTTCCCAAGAAATTAATCATTTTTTTTGTAAAGAAAATCTAGAGACTCCTTCTTTTCTTAATTCCACTTCAGGTGATGTCACAAATATGAACCGAATTAATAGATCATAGAGCGAAATGCATTTGAAAGTCCTTCACAATGCAATATTTTATAATCCTTATCAAAGTTGCACAAGACAATACCAATAAAATCCATGCCTTATCTTGTCAAACAGATGTAATAACAGCCACATTACATTTTCTAAGGATTACACTATTGTATCGACTGCAATGACTTAGTGGCATTTCTTATAATTTGCTGGCAATTATTTACATGATCGTAACTTATGGTTGTCTTTATATATTAAATAAAATACAACATGGCTTAATTTCTCTGTATACGTACTTGTAAGCAAAACCTTACAGAAGGTATTTTAAAGGGAATGTGCCATAACGAACTATAACATACACATATTTTTATTGTTCATTCAACCCATTATCACCAAAAACCGATTTCGTAGAAGTTTCACACAACGAATACTAATTCAACAAAACATGCTGCAATACTTTTCCAAAAAAAACCACTGTATTTCCTTGGAAATCACTGGGGACAACCAAAAACCATGGTTACCTGCAGTTCCCCATCAAGTTTTCAAAACCATAGCAAAGTGTGCCAAGTCAATGTCCTACAAGTATATAAACTATGCTTAGTCACTGCAATTTTCAAATAACATCTCAGCATTAGGCAATTTGTCTTTAAAAAAACTTTCAAAGAAATACCTAATTCAGCAAAACTCACTTCCAAGAAACCTACATATAAATGCATCTGCCTTCAATAGGATTTTGTCAAATAAAATCTTATAATCCCTCAAATGTTTACCCAGCTCCGATATATAATTAATTTAGTAACTTAATAAGGCTTACAGATGCTGACATTGCTCCACACTGCAACCTTGAATGCGACATCAATATCGCTTTTCAATTTACAGTTTCACGTTTTTCATGACTTCCGACAAATATAACAATATCTGCTCGGACTGCAAAAGCAAATACGTCTCCTCAAAAGCAAATGTTCAAACCTAACATTGTCAGCTAGCAATAAGCGCAATTCAATGTTTCATAATTTGCATTTATTATCACATCGAAATTTCATTATTAATTTGAAAGAGAACTGCCCAAAAGTGGGCTTCATTACTAATTAACTAATTCATTATATCAGCCAGAATTCATTTGCATTCACAGGTTGGCAAAATAGACAACATTCAATGTTATGTTACGTATATGATGCAGGGTATAGAAAATGGCAAATATCAGTGTTGGAGGGGAATGTGTAATTTCAGCAGATGTCGGAAGCACGACCACGTGACAGTGACAATGTAATTTCATGTTCAACACCATCTTATTTCCACCCGAAATTAATTCAATAACAGGAAATGCTATATACGATGAAATACAGCCATGTAATGGCATAAAGAGCCAATCGCAATTGGGGGTAAACTATATAGGCTACATTATTAATGCACACGTTTTTTTTTAATAAATATAAAAATCTCCACTGTTAATAACGAGAGACACGCCCTGTTTTGCCGAACAACTGGTCAATTAATTTCACTCATAACGACTTGATCCACTTCCCAATCTACACGCTTCCATTTTTTTATCATCACAAACAAACTAAAACTATATCAACAACATGTATAGCTAATAATTCTCACCTAAATAAACGCATGCAAATTGCATACTGCAACTGAGTACTGTATACTATACTATACACCTTTGCACATCATCAAAAATGTTCAATATCCCTGAAATTGCTTCATAAATAATGAAGTCTTGAAACAAAAATTCAACATTATAATATATTTTCTGCATGAAAGGGTAAGCCAATCGTGTTGGCTGCAATTTCTGACAGAAATACCGTGTTCAACCCTATACTTATTCTTTATTTTATATATCAACAAATTTTGGAATTACCCCAGAGTTACTCGTATGTAAAAGATGGATCAGTTTTAAGTCATACAAAAATCATCTCGAATCTATATTTCATATAAATAACTATAGCATTATTCCCATTCACAAAAGCAGATGTTTTACCTATTCAAGTAAACAACTTGTCATAGATAACCCCAGAAATTGCATACGTGTTGGACTTTTGCGAATTATTACTTATAAGCAGGGATTTGGTATTCAATTTCACTTTTTCGTGCAAATTCTGCATAAAACACCACATTTATTCACACACACACACACACACATTACGACTAACAATGAATTCTTCATACAAACCATCGAATTCCCAGTGATACAGTAAATGCAACGCCATGCTGCTAATCCAGTGCACATGGGGCAAGTTGCAACACAATCACTTTTGAGTAAATATATCCTGTGCATACAAGTTTTATATCCAACCTTATTGCGTAAATCCACAGCAGAATATTTGTGATAATCCTGTATACTTTTTTGGCTTTCCAAGACCACACACACACACTAACACAGACACAAAACATGTTTCAAATTATCCACCAATGTTTACTAATAAATATCTCCAATGTTGATACTGTGTTTCAACTAACCAAGCCTTGGAAAATTCTGTAAACTGGGGCATGGCAAAAGCAGCATTTTACCAATATATAGTTATGGGGCAAATTGTCAATCATTACCCACACAAAATACAATTCACTGCACCTTATAATTAAGTATACAGTGGAATCCGATTACTGGATGTATAAGAAACGACAAATTTACTGGAAAATCAGGTTTCAGAACAACTGATGCAGTCAACAAACTCAATGACCCAATGTATTACTTGTCAATTCCCGAACTTGAACTTCTATTGCTCATGCACGTCCCAAAGGGGCCAAGAGCCCTAAGATAACTTCTTGCAAATTCAGAAAAGAACTTTGCGAAGAAAGTTCCCAATTGTTTTCCAGAATAGACAAAGAAATTAGTGACAAATCGATTGCACTAGTATCAGACTAACTTTTAAATAAATAAACACTCTGCTTGGATTTGTGAAGAATATCTGATACATTTGACTTTCTGTTGAAAGTTGACTGTATTAAAATGAAACCTGGTATAACATTTTGTAATGCAATTAGGAATTAATCGGGTGAAATTCTAGACTAGTAGAGTAGTATGCGTTTGTGAAATCTGTTTGTAATCATGCACATTTTACGCCAACAGAATTCACAATTGCTAGAACATGTTTTATCGTTGTCGTTATTTTTGGCATTGATACACACGCACTTGGAAAGGAAAAATGAAAGAAATCGGTGCCAAATTTCTGCGCAAAAAATACCTTTTCATTCTCATCAAGATAATATTTAACAGTGGTTGCGGCTATATTTTTTTTATGCCCACTTGTGCTTTAATTATTTTTATTATAGCGATAAACTATTTGACAAAAGTGAACAAAAAAAATCGCCCAGAAGCGATTAGCAGCAATAACAATTATGTAAATCTAGCAAACATATTTTCCTAATTAAATTTCACCGAATTGCCTCAAGTTTTATTGACAAAATCCCCCTTTCAAATTTGCCATTTCCAAATCGCACAACATTTATTACATAATAGCAAAATATCAGTAGCATTTCCACAACCTATCTAGAATAAACAACAATAATCTCTCAAACAAGATAACAGAATTGCAAGTGTCACAATTGACTCTCAATATTTCAATTCTCAGTAATCAATCACAGTTTTGGAAATAAAATTGCAAATACCTCAGGAAGATTGCAGAAAGATACGAAAATTATTCTCTTCGTTTGACAACAAGATGAAATGTAGCATGAAGCGTTCAATTTAGGTTCAAAACCCGAAGGTGTTTTTCTACTTGCACATCGCCCCTTAATAACAAACCATGGCAAAAGATATGTCCACTTAACACAGCAGAAACACTGCACACAATTCAATGTTACTGTAACATTTCACACACACACACACAACAAGTGATGTTTTGGCTTGCAACCAAAAACTCACACACACACACTCCAATAAATACGTATGCAATATAAAGGAATGAAACTGGGCAAGTTGAGACGCACAAAATGGCTAAAAACGGGGGGAGTGGGTAGGAAGAACGGAGCAGTTTTGCAAGAAGCGTATTAAGCCTATGAATGGTTATAAATGGAATAATCCTACCTCCAAGTCCTCGTAGGTTCTAAAAGATATGATGGCGAACCCATCGACGATATCCTCTTCGAAGATGGGTTCCTTATGTCGTTTTTTGCGCGTTGGCGCTTTATTACAAGCCGCCGCCGTTTTCGTCGTTTTCGTAGTCTCCACCACGACTGCCACTGCGGCGGCTTGAGGGGGCTGATCGCTGTTGCTGTTGTTCTTGTTGCTATTCTTGCTGTTGTTATTATTATTATTAATCCCGATGGACGACTGCGTATCTGCCACCGTGCTCTTGGCCCTTTTCTCCTTCTGCTGTTGCATGCGAACCGCTCTTTCGCGCCGTCTATTGCGCTGCTGGTTGCGCTGCTGTTTCGCTTCGTTCTCCATGTCGAAAAACGAAGCAAGCAGTTGCGCGTCGACGGCAGCGGCGGCGCTGCGAGCGCCGCCGGCTGAAGATTACCCTCGAGAGGAGGCGGCGGCTTGGAGAACTGCGAGGCTAGCGGTTAGTCGGCTCGGTTCGGTTGCGGCGGCTTGGCGACTCGGCGGCTGCGCGGCGGCCAACTCGCCTGGCCGATCAGCACAGAGCCGAATCGCCGTCTTTTTCCGACATCCGGCCACTGGCGGTCCGATAAGCTATCCGAATGGCGGCTTGGGCGTCGAGAAATGGCCGAGAGCGACGTCGATTTCACACGTAAAACGTCCAAACGGATCCCGGCCGAGCACCACCGCCGCTGATTGTTCAAATGGCGGAAAATACAATATGACCGGGCCGCGTCACCGCCGACAAGACCAACGACCGAGTGTTGTTGCGCACTCAACGCCAAAAGTAGTTCCCTCTTCTCCCTTCCTATTCCTTGTCCTTCCTCGCTTCCTTCCTTCCATCGGGGTTCCACTATCGCTTTCAACAATATTACAACTTTATGTTTCAATTCGAAGCCAAAATATCATCCTACAAGATTTAGTTCATGGTTTTCCTTCCATTCCATTCCATTCCATTCTTTATCCCATATTCGATCTGAAATTTAAAAACAAAAGACATTCATGTCATTTTTTATTGCATACAACGCTGGATTTTATTGATATGCATAGTGAATAAAATCAGTACGTAGCAAACACAAAATATGAAGCCGATTATGAACAAATATAATCCTAAATTGCAACTACACAAAAATGCATTGACCATATATGATAAATGAAAATTAAGTTCGCTACATTTGTTTAAAATTCAATATTTATACCTAAGAACCAAGCGTATCTCGAACATAAATTGATATGATATCCATCTTTAATGAAAATTACTCGTAACATTTTTATTAGCATTTACAATGATTTCAACTTTTTAAAGAGTCATATGTGAATTTACATGACTTAATCGTTCACCTGAGCAATAAAATGAAAATGCGAGTGAAGCATAGAAGTTTATGAAAGAGAAGTGTATAGGTTTTGATGTTAAAGGAGGTAAAAAAAAAGTCGATGGGTCAACTGATAAAAAAGTAAAGTCACGCTATCCATTTCGGAAATTGTGATAAGTGGCGTGGGAAAATGAATGCTCAGAAATAGCAACAACTCGTTTTGTTTACCATTCATATATCCTATTTCGTTCAATTCGTTTATTGGCCCATTACTCTCCATAGAAATACTATACAACTTCATCATACAAAATTTCTACTGTTCGCAATGAATCATTTTATTGTCGAGATTTTATCATTTCAAAATGAAATCAGTAAATCAAATTATTGTTAGCAATGATTTCACATTTTAAAATTTGACAATTTGCAAGAATGTTTAGTGCAGTATGACATCAAGCTGTTATTTTTCTTCCCCTTTCCATATGCTATATAACATAAACATCATTAATGGATGTTCAATAAGTCACCAATAATCTGTACATCGTCTTCCATTCAATCAAAATGAATATCACATTGGATTCGAGATCCACTAAAAGTATTTTACATTTATTCGATCGCATAGTACAATTTCAACAGTATCCAACAAAGATACACATTGATTTATTATGCACATAATTCGCGTTTAAAATGATGTGAAATGTACATACAGTACAGTTCTCATTAATTAATTATTGAAAGCATATTACACCATTTACAGAAATGTTTACTTCATCAGTTTTTGTAATAATTGCTGCATTATTAAAATTGTCAGCAACTCGTCGAAAATTCAGTTTATCTCAAATATAAACAGTTCATTATAACGTGTCTCATTATCAGCAGTTATGTTCATATACTATTGGGTTACAAAATAGTTTATCTTTGAGAACTTCAAACTGGATTTGTATTATGCAGCACTCGATCAAATTGTAAAAGGCGGTCATACTATATAATTCTTCATTTATTTTGCCTCTACACCAAATGAAATATTTTGTCCACTTTAAGAAAGACGAAAAAATGTAATTGCATTCTTTGTATATAATAATATCGATTACGATATCATTGTATAAGAGGCCTACAAAGTTTGCAACCTGACCTAGTTTTCTACCAAAACCCATTACCTACTAACAGAAGAAAATGTTGTGCTTTAAAATTGATTGCAAACAAACTTTTTATTTCAGAAACTGCTTTGCTTAAGACGTTAAAATCCTATATTTATCATATAGTGCAATAAACCGCAATAAAATGCAAAGTAGCTAAACAAGTAGTTGTGCAAATAATGCATGAACATGTAGTTGTTTTACAATTATACACTTTTAAAGCAGCAGAATAAATTGCATTGAAATATATCTTCCAAGATTTCAGTATTAGTCTTAACCCTTGCACGTTTTCATGCGGAATGAAATATTTTTTGCAAGTTGGATTGACATCTAAAATGTGAAAGGCGCTCATCATCGTTCGCCAAACTTTTCAACCAGTTGTTTTTCCCCCTATTTTTTGCACGCTACTCTTCTGAAAAACGCTCTTTTGAAGCGAACAATAAGACTGTAACGCTTTTCATCCATAATCCGACAAGAATGACAAATACATTTTCGCAAATCTATGTATGTTGCTCGCGCGTTGCTCAATCGCATTCCTTCTCCTTCTCCTTACATTCCTACACCAACTTTGAATAATGCATCCCTTTCCCAATATCAACTCTCATAAATTAATATAACTGCCAAAAATTGCCACTCCAGTTCTACAGTATAATAATTTACAGAAAGATATTCCAATATTCAGCATGCAATTTAACGTTTCCAAATTAAATTTTATCTCGGTAATTAAAATGACATTGAATTATTATCATGTTATGTTAAAATAATTTAAACTCATGCATACTTAAATTCTTTCAACAACAATTTTCATTGCTATAAATCAATCCAATGCATTTATTAATAATGCTTTTTAAGGTAATAATGAATTCACATCGACTGCAATCTTTAGTTGTACACCTACTTCAATTTTTTTCTATCAACTTCCATTTTATTTGGGCTAATGCAGTAATGAGTTGTTTATGAATATGTATAGAAATACACAACTAGAGTATGTACTTACTACAAGAAGAAGAAAAACCGTAAATCAAGGCTTCTCAGTTGTTTTTTTTCTCCTTAGCTGTAATATCAAGCACTTACACAGGAATGAAATTACTCCATGGGGATAAGTGAAATGAAACTGTATTTAATAAATGCAAAATATGGATGACATTATCCAAATGAATGACTAATTACATAATATGAAACTAAACTAGGGTAAAAATGAGGGGGAAAAAAAAACTTCCACATGTTGTCATTCGTGTCAGGAATGAAAATATTCAATTTGACTTGACATGGCATACTTCCAAAACCGCATTTGGCTGCATATAAATAGTGCACAAAATTCGTGTGGGATCGTTATTTTCATAAAATACGTAATCGGACGAACACCAGCTGTTTCTGGCGCTGTGTATATATGCAGATTTCAGCTGAAAATTCAGCACTTCAATGGAAAAAGAAACGATCAAGGTCAAAGTGAAAACGGGTTCTTGCTGACCTACATATTAGTGTACACTGCATCCGATTAAGCTGCAATGTTTCTAAATTGTACGTGCACGGTTGTTATAATAATCGGCCGGCCACACTCCGCCATTTATGACCTAATAAATAATTGCCTACATCGGTGCACCACTCAATCGATTCTGTCCTCTTTCCTCTACACCTAACGTGTCATTTGACCCACTTGTCTTTCATATACAAGTCTACTCACAATCGCAAATACATCTCTATCCACCTTTCGCAACAATACCACAATCAACCCGTTGACGTTTGTTCACTGGCTGTCAACGTCTATTTTGCACCTTTAACACCTCTATTTTCCAATCTAATTGAGTACCAGACATTGATCATATAGAAAATTCAGAGGTGCTG
>WWPM01024244.1:25544-37297 GCA_023279145.1 Glomeris maerens | reverse complement strand
ACCGGTGTACGTCCCTCCGTACGACAACTCCGACCGTTTGACTCAAATCTTTTGTTCTTCTGAAGAAACCTGGAAGAGGAAAGTTTGACCCTTGCTCAAAGCCCTGCACTCTCGTCAGGTATTCAGAAACCTCTAAGGGATATCGCATGTACAGTCGTTTATCAAAAGTCGTGAGACTGGTTTTTAATTTTTTTGGACTTTCCGGTTGACCGATTTAGATCCAAATTTTGACAGCTTGACCATTGACTTGTTCTTAATGTTATCCATATAGTGCCGTTTGATATTTTTTTTGTGTTTTAGGTAAAAAGCGGTTTTTCACGAATAACTCAAAAACCGATCTAGCTAAATATATTTTGACAACAGATTCGAATTGTGCGTGGTCGAATCTATAAATCCATGTAGCTATTTTGCCTATTATTATATGTTTTTTAATGTGCCAAATATTTGCTAAGTGAAAATGTTGCTATCAGGACGAATTGTTTTGAGACCCCCTATATGAGGGTCGAGGACTAACTGACCACTGGAATCTGGAGTATAAGAGTTGACCTTCCTATGGTTAAGATTTGCTAAATATTCATCAACCCCTAGCAGAGAATTATAGCTGTTTAATAGGTGACATGGGGTGGGTACCATGCTTTTAACGTCTGACATGGCACTCCGGGGTACTTACTAGCAATATTCGGAAGAATCACGGCACCACTAACTTTCATCTTTACCACTTCTCGAATGCTGAACTTGCCAACTAAATACCGACTTAAGTCAAATTGAATCACTGTTAGACTGAAGCAAAGCTTAAATCGTTCTACATAGAAACGTTCCATTTGCAAACATTCCATAGGCAAGCATTCCATTTGCAAATTTGTGAAACAAAATTTGAATTCCGTGTGTAAAAAATGACTATTTAACAGCTATAATTCTCTGTTAGGCATTTGACACTTTTCCTTAGAAATCACCACAAGGTTTAGGTGGTGCTGTGATCGAACCTCTCGGGCACTCGGGACCGTAAAACGTAGCCCTTGTGGAGGTACTTATCACTACCACTTAAAGTAGGATAATGGTACTGGAATTATCCTCTCGGACGCACGGGACCGCAAAACGTAGCCCTTGTGGAGGTATATTCCGACCAACTGGGAAAGGGAGGGTGTGGGTGATTCCCATAAGAACCTATATGGTATAGAGTGGTACGTCCTTGAGAAAAGGACGTATTCCCAAAGGTACCATATTGGGGTGGTACGCAATACGCAAGAGGTACGACGGTTGATCCGCCCAACAGATAAGGGCTAAAATTTGGCTGCCACGCCGCTATTGTATGCCACCAATAGGCACGGAGTTAGAGGACAATTGAAGCGTTGCAAAGCAAGCACGAGATTGAGCCCCTTGTAGATGGGCTTGGCCACAAGGGCACAAAGCTTTCACTACCTCAGCCTCAGATGTAGGAGACTTCCTTGCAAGCAAGGTGCCCTCCAAGTGTCAGAGTGATCTTTGTGGCTGAAACGCGTCCTTTTATATGGTATAAAAGGGGAGGCGCTGGTTGTTTGCCAACCTATCGTCAGGTGGTTCGGCGGCCTTGCCAATAGCCAAGCTCTGGGGCGGGCCGGCGCCCTTGCCGCTGTCATTGGCTTGAGCGTAAAAAGTCGGCCTTGAAACGGTCGACTTGGATTTACAGGGGGGCATGGTCTAGACAGGTCCAAATGACCCAATGCCTTTCCTGTATAAATGGTATCAACCCATTGCAGGTGGGGAAGGTTGCTGCAGGACCGGTTGGGAAAACCGTGCACCTGCAGTGTAAGGACGTTTGGCCACCGCACCATCACTATGGCCTGGCCAGGCCGGGCAATAACACCGTGCCTTGGCAATAGGAAGGTCGGTTGGGAAACCGGGCCGTTACATTCTCTTTAAACGGTCTTCTGCCACCCAGAATCAGCGGGCTCTTCTACAAACAGTTGAGACCGCTGGCTCCTTCAGCAGTCAGGGTGTCCAGCGAAATGACTGAACGGAACACCCGACCAATTCCGGACCATTTCCGGATTACTTTGACTGAAATCCCAACATTTTTTGAACACAAATTTAAATACAGGGCGAGTCCTAAGTCAATCCTGATTGAGAATAACATGCAAACGGTGATAGATAGGAAGTTGAATGTGAAAAGATAAAGTTATTAGTAGTAAAATGCGCTTGAAATAAGGTGTGTCCAAAAAGTCTGTAGAATGAACAATTTATTGAATAACATGTACTTGCATTGCCATAGGGTCATTCCACGTGAAATCAGCAAATGAGTGTTGCACCATGTTTTTTAAAAAAATCAGAAATTTTACAGATTGTTAGTATACACATTAACTTAAACTTATGCAAAGTTTTAGATTTTTTGGAGCTTTATATCGGACGCAAAAAATTGCCGAAGCAACGACGGCGGCGATAATTTCGTAAAAACAGCCTTTCTGCAAACGCAGATATCTCCTCACCTAATAGGTGTATCAAAAAAGTTATAAGAACGTTGTTTAAAGGCCAGGAAGAGTACTAAATAAAACGTTATATCACATGTTTGACGAAACACGTAAAATGTCTCCCTACGGTGAGTCAAAGTTGACCAATTTCTCGTAACGTTTTTGAAGTTTGGGCTAGTGTATTTCCGGTTTGAAAACATATTTTGAAATTCCAATTGTGTCAGCATAGCCACTCATACCGATAGATATCCTAGCACTCGTATAATCTTCCAATTTGTTTGAAACCCCAGAGATTTTTACAGTCAAATATTGAAAAATTTGAAAAACACCATATTTTGAGATTTAATTAACAATTTTTGACAGGTCTTAAAAATACACGGTTTGCGGGAATATGTACCTGGGATCATGTTTAATGACACCGTGTAATAAAACTCGTGTTTATCAGCGCGTTTCTATTTTTTTCGTATTTTTTGAAAAAGTCGAAATGCGACGAAAAAACATTTTTTTTTTATTTTATAAATGGTTGACATCAATGTGAAATATAAAGATATCAAACAATATGCGTAAAAATTCTAGCGTTGCATGATTTTTCACTGTTATGATAATGTTTATTGCTCTCCTGGCCATCTGGGAGAGCGCCACCCCTGGTGAGCTGCAGGAAAGCTACATCTGGCATAGCTGCATTTGCAGATCATAGTCAATTAATCAGTGTAATTTTGGTTAAAAATCATGCAACGTTAGAATTTTGACACATATTGATTGATATCTTTATATTTCCCATTGATTTCAACCATTTATAGAATAAAAAAAAATTGTTTTTTCGTCCCATTTCGACTTTTTCAAAAATACGAAAAAAATAGAAACGCGCTGATAAACACAAGTTTTATTACATGGTGTGTTTAAACATGATGCCAGGTACATATTCCCGCAAACCGTGTATTTTTAAGACCTGTCAAAACCTGGGAATTAAATCGCAAAACATGGTGTTTTTGAAATTTTGCAATATTTGACTGTAAAAATCTCTGGGGCTTGAAACAAATTGGAAGATTATACGAGTGCCAGGATATCTATTGGTATAAGCGGCTATGCTGACACAATTGGAATTTCAAAATATGTTTTCAAACCGGAAATACACTAGACCAAACTTCAAAAACGAAATTGCTCAACTTTGACTCGCCGTAGGGAGCCATCTTACGTGTTTCGTCGAAAATGTGATATAACGTTTTATTTAGTACTCTTCCTGGCCTTTAAAAAACGTTCTTATAACATTTTTGATACACCTATAGGTGAGGAGATATCTGCGTTTGCAGAAAGGCTGTTTTTGCGAAATTATCGCCGCCGTCGTTGCTTCGGCAATTTTTTGCGTCCGATATAAAGCTCCAAAAAATCTACAACTTTGCATAAGTTTAAGTTAATGTGTATACTAACATCCTGTAAAATTTCAGATTTTTTAA
Source organism: Glomeris maerens (assembly GCA_023279145.1). Classification (NCBI taxonomy): domain Eukaryota; kingdom Metazoa; phylum Arthropoda; class Diplopoda; order Glomerida; family Glomeridae; genus Glomeris; species Glomeris maerens. The sequence continues at coordinate 33,399 of WWPM01024244.1, read as the reverse complement.
AAAGCATGGTGCAACGATTTTATTCAACATTTGCTGATTTCACATGGAATGACTCCATAATAATTTCGGCAATTTAATACAGTGAAAAGGGACATTCAAATGATGTATGGTCAAATTTTTGTACCATTTCAAACATTTATTCAAGTCATAAACAAAAACCGAAAAACAGGTGTCCAAAAAGTCTGTAGAATTGTAGAGTAACACCTTGGTAACATGCAATTCCAACGACATACCACACTTTACGACCTATACATTTCCCACTGCATTTAATTACATCAAATACACGGTTCATCATTGAAAATATTAATTTATGAAGCAAAGCATCAGGAATATTGTCCCAGCAGTCCTGAATAGTGTTTTTCAGTTCACAAAGTGTCTAATCATTTCTGATTTCCAAATTCCCTGACTTTTCCAGGTTTTCCAGGCAAGTTTTAATTTTTTCCAGACATCAAAAAATATATGCATTTCCAAATAAGAGGAAAAACAAAGCAAAAATTTCACAGTTTCTGCAAGGTATAACATTGGCACATTTCTTTCGCTTTATTGACGGTTTTCTCAAATATGCAAAAATTACACGAGGGTGTTATTTAGATAAAATATAAAAGCAAGAACATTTAACTTATTTGGATAGTGCGTTTAGCTGCTGATCAATTGCCATTAACTGCTGCTCCATTTGAACTCTTATTTTTTTCAGTAGGATCTTTTTTCTCTTTGGTTACTTGTTTATTGTTCTCAGCCATTTCACGTTCTTTGACATGCATCTCTTTCTGCACAGCAAGAGCATCACGATATTTTGAGTGTGCATTGCGGGCCGACAAAATGAAGGATTTGTCAATATTATTGGCCATTAAACCTCCAGCAGCTTTCGCAGAATCGTAAACACAACGCAGTGCAACCAAAAACTGTTCTTGAAGATTTTCTATTAATAAGTTTTTATTAATGGAGAATCCACTCTCTACAGCTCCTTTACCATGTGAAAGAATTCAACATTTGTTTAATGAATGCCAGCAACTTGGCATACTCTGGTTTGTCTCCCAAAATTGAAAAAAAGAATTTGTCCAACCTACATATTTGTAATTGCACAATATGCTTTCATTTTTTATAAGATTTCTAATGATCCAATCATTCTGAAGTACTCTTGTTTAATCTGATCTGCAGTTATTGCATCAAGTCGATAACTTGACAACAGAACAGACAGAGCTATCTCTAGCCGTTTCTTGCACCATAATTGGAGAGAGACAGCTTAATCCTTCAATCAATTTATAACGCAGAGGACACCTTTCCATTAGCTTATTCAAGAAAGATGTAATAAATGTCTGACATTAGGCACGGAATTCAAGCACTTGCAAGTCTGATAGTGTTTCACATCCTGATAGGCCAATTTTAGCAGCAAAGCCAATGTCAACATCTTTTACGTACGAGATTATCCTTTTTGGTAACATCAACTTTCATAAGCATAACAGTGGTGGAAGCTGAATTTACAATGGAAGGTTTCACAACACGCTCCATTATAATTTTCATCAATGTGAACAAGTCTTCAAATAAGAATGGCACCATGGGGTTATTTGTTTGGTATCTTTTCAAAAATGGTTCAACCTGCGCTGCCAGAGACACAAAATAACCAAGTTTGGCTACAAGGAGTTGATCCTGAAGCATTGTCTTAAGAGTTGCAAAGCTACCACATTTTGGTTCGGCTTTAGCCATTCCAGCTACGTACTTTTTCACATGTTTAGGGTGTCCAGCGAAATGATCGAACAGAATTCCCAACCAATTTCCGACCATTTCCCGATTATTTTGACCAAATTCCTGGAATTTTTAAAAATAAATTTAAATACAGTGCGAGTCCAAAGTCCGAATTGATTGAGAATTACATGCGAACGGTGATCCATAGGAAGTTAAATGCGAAGAGGTAAAGTTCTCAGTATAAAACGGCGCTTGAAATACACTAACCGGAAATGACCTTGAGCAATGGTATGAAGGTCATCACATTTTTATCTTGAAAACGAAGACCGGTGGGATAGTAGTACAAATTAGAAAGTTGTATAGCATCGCTTAATGATTACAATTTCCCGGCAAAGGTAAGTGTCCCAAATAAGGCCAAGCTCCCAAAAAAGGGCACCTTCCTTATTGGAAGCAGTATCGTCCTCCCTCGTTAATCCGGCAGATATGGGATCAGAGCACAACCGGATTATCGAAAACGCCGGATTACTGGAAATTAACTAATAATGACGAATTTTAGCAGAAGAAACTACTTTAATATTGTACACATAGCATATAGGGCATTTATGTTACACGATTGTATTGAAGGTTGGAGGTAAACGAGCTAAAACAGTACAAATTAAGAACAAATTTACTTGTTTTGTAACAATACCCCAGAAAAAATATGCTGCAGATATTCTGCAGAAAAACACTGATTTCTGCAGAAAATCTACAGAAATTCCCATAATTTTGTAGATTATCTGCAGAAATCTATATTTATCTGTGGAAAATGTGGCAGCATATTTCTTGCAAAAAATATATTCATATTTTGCAGATATTTTGCAGAACTTCAGATTTGGTACAAATATTTTTAAATTTTCTACAAATTATTTTCAGCCATTGCAGAAATTATGTAGAAACCACTATTTAAAATTTTAGCATAAATAATAGAATCAGAGTGAATGCAATACATTTTATCGGAATGAATGTTAAGATTTAAATCTTCATTTACCTCCCGACAAGTTTACTACAAAATTATCAGGAGGAAGGCAAAAAAAACACCGGATTACCGGAGGCGGCGGTTAATCGAAGGGCCGGATGATCGAGGGAGGGCTGTATATTGGGATGATTGATTTGGTTTGACAGAGAAATTGATCCAGTTGAACATTCTACAATATCCCTCCCTATTGGCTCCTTTCAGGTCATGTGGGAATAAAATACATTGAATTAAACTCAATTCTACAGAATTTTTGGACACCTGTTTTTCGTTCTTTTATTGATAACTTGAATAAATATGCTTGAAATGGTATAAAAATATGACCGTACATCATTTGAATGTCCCTTTCACTGTAATAAATTGCTGAAATTATTGTGACAATGCAAGTACATGTTATTCAATAAATTGTTCATTCTACAGAATTTTTGGACGCACCTTTCACTAACCGGGAGTGACCTTGGACAAAGGCATGAAGGTCATCACTATATTGAAAACGAAGACTGGTGGGATGGTAGCACAAATTGGAAAGTTGTATAGCATCTCTCAATGATCATAATTTCCAGGTTAAGGTATGTGTCCCAAATAAGGTCATGCTCCTGATAAGGCCACCTTCCTTATTGAAAGGAATATGATGCTAGGATTGTTTTCGTTAAGCTGGGTACACACTAGAAGCGAACGAATGAATTCGGCCAACGAAGGGGTTTGGCCAAATATAATCGCCCGTTTGGCCACGCCTAAATAGATTTGCGAGGCAAAACTTGCATGCTGTCTACACTAAACAAACGAATTCTTTTGCAGCCATTCGTAGCTGCACTTGTGCGCCACGCCGTCCACATGTAAAACCGGCCTAACAGGTTTGGGCGAATGTTCGTTCTCCCTTTCTTTTGAAGTACAGCTTCCCGAGCGAACCTTGCCGAAAGCAAACGGCTTCGCCCGAAGGCATTCGTTCGGCCGTACCCATTGCACCGTATGAACGACTGAACGAAGTCGTTCGCCTTCATTGGCTAGTGTGTACCCAGCTTAAGATGCATAAAGACACCTATCGAATCATATGTTTGTCCCAACTGTGAGTAAATTCTAAATACCGTAAATCCGCGATAATAAGCCCGGGCTTATTTTTGTAATTTTTCTTTTTTGACCCGGCTAATTTATAAGACCGGCTAAATTTCGAGACCGGTTTATTATGTTAATATCAAGTTACCACGGACGCGTTTATGTAATACAATATGCAAATCTTAATTTCTCGTGATAAATAAAATTTGTAAGAAACATTTTCTTGTGATTTTTTGCAGCTTGCAGTGCCCTATCCAGCTCCGAACCATTCAAACGGACCTTGCTTCATGTTTCAAACTCTGTGACTTGGGTCTTTATTACTGCCTTGGCCTTGAATTCATTCAAAACACAAGGGAGGGGAAGAATCAATCACTCAGAAGCAGTATATCACTACCTGCTAATTCGTTTTGGTTTGACCGATTGCAAGGCAGTCACAACCCCCATGGATGCTAATTCGAAACTTCTTAAACCAGAAACCCCAGGTGTTAACGTCATGAAGCACTACCCATTTCAACAGCTAATTGGATGCCTAAATTACCTCGCAGTCTCCACAAGACCAGATATTGCATTCAGCATTAGCGCATTAAGTCAAATCAACACGTATTACGATGAGTCTCACCGGATCGCAGGAAAACGCATCCTGCGATATCTTCCTGGAACACAAGAGCAGACTCGTCTATAGCACATCAAACCACTCATTGGCTTCGTTGACGCTGACTGAGGAGCATGTGCTGTAGACCAGAAATACTTCGCCGAATATTATTCAATCAATTTTATTTCCAGTTTCCTTTGGAGGGATTGAAAGGGCTACATTCATTACATTCAAATACCGTCGTTTCGAGTGTTAACGTCAAGTTCTTAATCATTATACTCCCTACTACCCCCTTCTTCTCTCCCCCACCTGCCTGCCACGCGTTTTGTCTTAGTCTTTAAATTTGTTCATCTCTATCCGTAATTTTGTTAATATCTTTACCCCTCTTCCTTTAAAATTCAGCTGAGTAAATGGCTCATACCAAAACCACCAAAGAGGCCATACACCTGAAACAATTCCTTCAGCAATTCCAGCCCTCAATCACTACCTTGACGAATATCTATTACGATAATCAAGGTGCACTACAATTCATGAAATATTCTGTGCACCACCATCAGACGAAACATATCGAAATCAAACATCATTTTTGTTGAGAAGCATACAAAGATCTGATTAAGGGGATAGCCTATCTTTTGATTTTGACATATAATGGAATACAGATGGCGCTGTTGTCGGAGGCAATTTACAACGCAATACATGCACCCAGAAAGTAGGTCCACACCTGCAGTGCCTGGAAGCTAAAAGAGGGGCACCAGCAGGTGGGTGTGGAAAGATGTGCTGAACAAAAGGGGAAACATGAAATGCTAAAAGATCGATGACAAAATTGAAATATAATTATTGGGAACAGTCACCAAGCATTCACAAAAATTATTTCAATATTTGTTCAAATGTCTTAAAATTGATAAAAAAAATGGGAGAAATGCAGGAAATTGCAACAAATTTGAAAAAAATGGCCACAACTTGAAAAAGTGTCACAAATTGGAGCAATTATCAGAAAAGTATACAAAAAACAATTATAAAAAAATTATAAGAAATTGATATTACTTTCAAAAATTGGGAAAATGACCAGAAGTGCATGTAGCATGGTATTTAAATATTTTTATATACATGGAAATTACCAGCCCCCCCCCACATCCTGTTCAAACATATTTGATTTTTAAACCCCCCTCCCTTGCCTCGAACGTCTTTTACAGATGACCCCTATATGTCTTCAGCATCGCCAAAATATTTTTATATCCTTTTCAAAATTAAGCAAATTATAATGAAATTTTTGCATTGTTACACAAATATACAGGGTGAATATGAACAAAACCGACAAACTTTAGGGACTGATTCCTGACTTGAAATGGAGGAAAAAAGGTCCTATAAACCCATATTTCCCTGAAATGACTCCCTTGAGCACCTGGGGGCAAAGTATCCCTCCACACATGCAGTGTGGATTTATTACCAACATTTCATAATTTATTATTGTTTCCAATTTCTAGGATTTGTTTCACATTTACAGAATTTTTTTCAAATTTGCAGGATTTATTACAAATTTGCTGAATTTATTTCAAATTTGCTGAATTTATTACAAATTTGCTGAATTTACTACAAATTTGTTGAATTTATTTCAAATTTGCTGAATTTATTTCAAATTTGTAGCATTTATTTTCAATGCATCATCCAACTGAATTTGTTCAGTCCAGGTTGAGCAATAGGAGTGGTGCACAATTGCAGATGGCCAAAGGGGTCTAATTGTCCAACTGTACTTCCCTCTTTTTATAATTTTCACTGGTCATTTGACTGAAATGACGTCACTCAAGCACCTGGAGGCAATGTATCCCTCCACCACAGTGAAACAAGGTGCAGGTAGCTACACATAGGTAGCAGCACAATATAGCTATTTATTTATTTCCGTAGTTTTGCTTTTGCAGACTTATTATAACCACTACAAATGTCAAAATTTTTGTGTAACAACATAATAATATTACCTAGGCTTCCATCATTAGCTTTTTTGGATTGCGACAATAGGAGAAGATTAATAAAATGTTATTCAAATGACAAAAAGTGACATTTAAGTTGTCAATTACAAAAAATTCTGCATGGAAAACAAAAAAACCTTATGATGGAAGCCTAGGTTTTGAACCCATAAACACGTTTTACAAAACAAAATGTTTGCAAGTTCATTCATAACAATGTAATTGCAAAACTTCGTTAGCATGCAAACAGTTGGGCAAAATGGCGGCTAGTCTATCCCCTTAAGGGGCAATTGAATTTTAACTTCTATGAATTGGATTTGAAAATACTATACCTGTGAAAATTTGTATTTCGCAAATAAGTGATTCGAAGCCGTGCCACCTGATTATCAGTTCTTTGATTGGAGGACCAGCACAGAGGAAAATACTGGTCCGTTTATACAAACCTGCAAAAGATTAAATTCTGTATTTCAGCTGCAAAATCAATTCTTTCTTGTTTTCTCCCCGTTTATGATGCAATTAAAGTCCGAATATAGTTTATTAAAACAGTATAAAAACACGAGAACCTAATGTTAGGTCATGCAGGGACTTACTTTGTTCATAACAATGAAACTTGCAAGAGAAGTTGTTTATTTCTGGAAGTGAATAAACATACCAACCGCTTGCATAATCTGCAAAATTTGCAAATGGACTTAATTCCCTCCACGTCTATATAATTTGGGATCTTATTACATGGGTCGAAAATGATCCGCAAATAATTGACACGAATTTGCTTATCCATTTGAACTGAAATGAATGGCTGATGGTTTCCCCGTCTGTAGATTCTGTCACAAGTTGTTTTGTTGCCATCAGTCGTGTGAGCAGTTATATATCTTTCCATCGCATAACGAAATGTGAAGTTCATGTTTGCTGAAATTAAATCAATTCCCAAATAAAGTCTTTTCCCAGAGAGTTCTATGTATATTTCAAAAGTTGTTTAAACGCAAACCCGGTTAACCTGTGTCAATTTGTTGGGCGATATCCTCAATTTCAGGACAAGTGTCAGGTATTGGTTCAGTCATATATGTCGACCTAAAAGCTATAGTTCACAATTTTGAACACTTTATGAATGCAGAATTTTCAAAAATATTAATAATGCAGCACTTGGTTTATACATAAAATGCAATTACCTACACGAAAATTTACATTTTATTAAAATCAAATGAACTATACCTGTTGTGAGAATCCCAATATGAAGCCATAAAATATATCTTCCATATAATCCAATACCGTATCCCATTGTGCAGATTTGCAAATGAGCATTTGTCTTCACATTTCCCTGTGGTTTGTTGAGTTATGATTTGAAAACAGGAAGGGCTGCGTGTTCTTTACAAACTATGTATAGTATATTATACGGTACCCAATCATACATATATATTATGATTTCCCATGAAATGGATTTAATGGTGACGAAAATAGTTAACTAGTACTTAAACATATTAATTAAAATACGAATAAGAATTCATTCATGGAGATCTGTTGTTTAAGTTACAACTTTCTGTCCAAGGTTTTCTGTCA